>JAVTVY010028220.1:0-105030 GCA_036873755.1 Hanleya hanleyi
CGATACCGGTTTCTCTCTCAACATGTTGATGTTAGGGCGGGAAGTCAATCTGCCAGTGGACATTCTATTGGGAGTAGCAGAGGTTAACGTGCAAAAGGTCACGGGGGATGCTTACTTAGTAGACCTCTTGAAACATATGGAGGAAGTGCATCGCCTGGCCCGAGAACAGATCGGGATTACTCAAAGTAGACAAAAGCGAACCTATGATCTGAAAATCCAGTCCCGGACCTATGAGGTGGGGGACTTGGTTTGACTAGGGTCAAAGTTGGACAGAGCAAGAAATTGCGACCGATCTTTGCGGGCCCCTTTGTCGTGAGTAAGGTGTTATCCCCATGTCTGTACCGGGTGGAGAGCAGGGGGAAGTCCCATGTGTGGCATCATGATGTTTTACGTCAATGCCAGGACAGGGACATCCCTCTATGGGTACGACGGAGACGTCACGCTGTGCTGAGTTTAGTTAGGGCATCCGACACGGGAAAGTCTGGATCAGGACAAGTACCAAGTTTAGAATCCGTAAAGCTTTCTTCGGGGGAAGTCACCCATGACACGGGAAAGGCTGGACAAGGACGAGTACCAGATTGGGTATCAGTGGAGTCTTCCCCTGAGGAGGGCATACAACCTGTACTGCATGCCCCTGGTGTTGAGGAGGATTCCGTTCCTCTCGGTCTGACAGATGAAGTTCCGGATTGGAACTTAGACTTATTGTTTGCGGAACCGCGAGAAGTTAGGAAACCGCGACCGGCAAAAGTGCACGAAGATACCACTTCGGTTCTACCGATGATAGAGCCTCGTGTTACACGAGGGGGTCGGAAGGTTCGAAAACCCCAGTTTTTGTCCGCATATGACTGCTCCTAGATAAGGTCTAGGGTCATGTTAGAAGTTTCTTTGGTGTTGATGCTAGAGGAAAAGGATAACCATGCTATGCTATGTCGGAAGTGAGCAGACTCGCCCAAAAGGTCCTAGGTGCATCCTGGGTCACAAGTCACAATGTAATTTGGGAAGATGCATAATTAATAATGAAAAAAAAAAATTATGTGTAGCCTGCTTCCAGTGAAGAAGTGGAGTGGGTTAGAGGAATTAAGGCAAGTGAAGTTGTGATGTCTTGTTGTTGTTGTGCAAGATGTCATTGGTGATGTCATATTTGTCATATAGATTGTGATTGGTGACGTTATTGTCTGTGATGTCTTGTTGTTGTGCAAGATATGTCATTGGTGATGTCATATTTGTCATATAGATTGTGATTGGTGACGTTATTGTCTGTGATGTCTTGTTGTTGTGCAAGATATGTCATTGGTGATGTCATATTTGTCATATAGATTGTGATTGGTGACGTTATTGTTTGTGATGTTGTATAGAAGTCATTGTCTTGGGCGCCCAAGTTGTTTGGTCTGTGTGGTTGGATGTCGGGTTTGGTCGGTGTGTAATTAGTTTGAGTTGCTTTTGATGTTGTGGTGTGAGACATTTTTGTTTTTTTTCTTTGATTTTCAGAAAAAAAAAAAAAAGGCCAAAAATGTTCAGAGAAAGGTTTACGATTAAATCGGGGAAGCAGGGGGGAAGGGGGGAGGAGAAAAGGGGGGAAATTTCGTCTGACGATGTCTGGTTTAGTGCAGAATCGGTGGGTGGGGGGGATAGTACGGCTGGATCATGGGAGACGGGATTATCTAATTTGGGGATGGAGGGGGAATCAACGGGGGAAGAGTTAAGTGGGGAAGAATGGACTGAGTGGGATCTGGCAAATTGGGGGAAAAAATTGATTTATGTACCAGAATTAGAAGGGGCTGTGGGAGGGGTAGGAGTAGGTAGGGGGAGGGGAATATTTGGGGAATTAGAAGGGGCTGTGGGAGGGGTAGGAGTAGGTAGGGGGAGGGGAATATTTGGGGAATTCGAAGGGGCTGTGGGAGGGGTAGGAGTAGGTAGGGGGAGGGGAATATTTGGGGAATTAGAAGGGGCTGTGGGAGGGGTAGGCGTAAGCAGGGGTAGGGGAGTGACGGTGGAGCATTGGACGAGTCCGGGGTTTGGAGGGGAAAGCTGGCAGGCTGCGTACCCTCCACTTGCCTCGGATTCGGCAGTGTCTCCACCGGCGAGGGACACTGCGGACGCCCCTGGGAGTGAACCGAGTCCGGGATCGGGTGGGGAACGCTGGTTGGCTGTTAACCACCTGTCGACCCCGGGTTCGGTTGACTCCCAATCGGTGGCTCGGATTAACGCCATATTCCGAGAAGGGCACCAGTGTCCCTTGTGTACTTGGACCGGCACCCGCCCCAGGAGACATCTGGAGCGGAACCATTTGCCGTTTTGGATGTCCCCGGAGGTGGCGTGCTGGTCCTGTAAAGTTCACCAATCCAGCCTGTGTTTTACACTAAAACACGGGCTGGATCCAGGACATGGATCCATGGAGGAGTGGGCACTCACGGACACTCGGTGGTGGAACTGGGTGGCCCTCCTTCATGGATTCTTCCATACTTTGATGCCAATCCTGGGGGTCCGGACATACCCAGAATTATTGGGATATGTCCGGGCCCACAGATTGTATCCAGGTGACCCCCGTCTTCGTCCCGCACCCACCCGGCAGACAATCATGATGGGATTTGACCTGGCTTGCGGGACGGAGCCGGGAGAATATCTGTTGGGTCCCCCAACCTCGGTTGGTGCTCTGATGGACTGGCGGATACTGGCCAGGTTACTGGCCATCCTGCCAGTCCATCTGAGGGAGGAGTTCCGGACGCTGGAAAGGCCGATGGACTCCTCGGGCCTGGACAACCCCTTGTGGGTTGCTCAGGCTCATCCACCCCCGAGGCTGGTTGACTCCCATTGCCACCTGGATGTCGTCCTCGGTCGCCTCCACGGTAAATATACCTTAGAGGCCATCGGGGACGAAGTCGGAACAGTACATCTGTTGCGTACTCCGGTGGTAATGGAGCATGTGGTGTGTAATCTTGTTTTCCCGGGGAGCTGGAAGTCGAAATCTCTGACCGCGCTCCTCGGGGATCCAGGAGTACACGCCACATACGGACTGCACCCCCACCAGGCCAGCCGTCCTGTGGACCAGAAAACTAAGGACAAATTACATCAATTTCTGCGGTCCCCAGGATGTGTTGGTCTGGGGGAGGTCGGTCTGGACTATGAGGACCATGTGTCTGCCGTGTCAGGTTGATTTCCTGAGAGAAATCCTGCCATTGGCGCTCCCGCGAAACCTCCCGGTCGTCATTCATTGCCGGGAAAATACCCGGAGGAGTGGCTACCGGGATGGCGGAGGGCAGACCATGGCCCTCGACGATCTACTGGGAATCTTGGGGGAGACGCTGCCGGCCATGCATCCGGTCCATGTGCACTGCTTCCTCGGGAGCCCTGCTGCCCTCGAGTCTTGGCTCAGGCGCTTCCCAAATGCGGTATTTGGGGTGAGCGCCCGGGCCTTGAACTGCGAGGACACCGGGGCTGCTGTTCAGGGCTTGCCTATGGACCGGTTGCTGGTCGAGTCTGATGCGCCATATCAGTCTCCTCGGGGATTCCCGCGGATCAACACCCCCTGGGGTGTGTGGCCCGTTATTCAATGGGTGGCCGGGGTAAAAAATCTGCCACCCCGGCTGGTCGCGGAGATAACCCGGAGGAACGCCTGCCGATTCTACCATCTTTCGGCATAGGGCGTTGCGCCGGATGGTCTCCGGGAGACGGGCTTCACACTCCAGGGGAAAAACAGAATTGGGATGGGTCTTGAGATGGGGGTCCTGGGTGGGGGGATGCTGGTAGGCGGTCTTCCCTCTGGGGCCTCGCATCTAATTCTCGGGACTCATCCCAGGGGGAAACAGATGGGGAGGGGGGGGTGATTATTTTTTATCTTTTATTTTTTTTTGAGAATGGGGCTTTTTGGAGGGAGAAAGCTAGTAGGCAGTTCTCCCTCTTTAGCTCCTTATTCTAGTGAATATTTTAATAGTTATTTTATTCACACACGCTGAGTACAAAAGGGGAGACACTTATTGCCTGTCATAGCTATAGATAATTAGCTTCAGCTTTTCATAATAGCTGAAAATAAATGGAGAGTTACAAGAACTTAAACTTTAAAGTTTTTCTTTTTTTTTTGTCACCCTTTAGGATTACATAGCCCTTTTTATTGATAGGTGCCAATTCTAGGCCTAAATATTTGAAAGGCCGTTGAAGGATCTTAAAGAATTGGTGGGTTGGGTGACTTGTCAGCTCCGTGCTCATCGTGTGTGGTTGGCTCCAGGCTAAATGGCTGATGAGCCATCTAAATTTTGAGGAGGGAGGGGATAAGGCTGCTAGGCCTTGGAGTACATTTCTTAAGGTTAATTTTTATGGGTAGCTTTTGGATTTTCCACTGGGGCAGCTAGTAGGCATGCCCCGGTGGGGGGAAGGGGGGTGTTCAGTAGCCTCGCGGTCTGCTAACAGACTGAAGTTGAGGTTTAGAAAGAAAGAAAGAAATAGAGTATTTCTTTGAATCTGGGAAAAACAGTTTTAGTGTATTTTAATAGTGCATCATTTTTAGTGCAGAGATAGGCAAGTTTTTAGTGTAGGTATTTTTGAGGCTGCCGTAGCTTATTTGTAAGGGCAGGACATGCTAGGCAGAAATGCTGGAGTAATGGAAACTGCACCATTTTAAGGGTAGCATAAGGTTTAGGAATATTTGGGAGTTTTTAGGGACATATTTTGAAGTTAGGACAGTTAGGGTAGGGATAGGGCTGGATGTAAAACACGATAAAAAAAAAGCTGGAAGGCTGAAAGGCTGGAGATAACCCACCCCAAAAATCAGGAGGGGGAAGGGTGTGGTAGTGGCCGCTGAGATCATGTTGAACCAGCGAAGATGGCCGGAATGTCCCGAAGACCCTCAGCCAATGAAAAGCTAGAAGGCTGAAAACGGGAGATCGGAGAGTCCGTGCTTATACTCAGCCCAGTCGACCATATCCAGCCGTACGAGATAGAGGTACGATATACAGCCGGAGGGATTTGCAAAATCTGATATACAGGTAAGCCTGCCGCATCTTCTCCCGGACCAGGTCCTACTTCATAACCATGACGGTGATTTGACGCTGGTTAACCCTACCTTCATGCTCCACTTCCTTTACACAACTTCAGACAATTTCTTTGAAAGAACCAATAATTAGGAACAGAGGCTTTATAGCCAATCATATTGTGGTCATACTTAATCTATTTTCATATCCCTCCGAACAGACGATTATGGATAAATTCAAAATGAGGACTTATTTATACATTTTCTGGCAGAGTTTGATCCCAAGATATACTGTGAGAAATTCCAGTCCCCAATCTCAAGGAATATGGTAAACAAATATTTAACCTTATCTGGCCTTGGGAGCTTCCCTCTACCAAACTTTCTTCCCCATCTCCGGAACGACAAATAAATGATAGCTGACCCTCCGTGACTTTTTAGGTCATCATATTTGGGTCATGTAGAGCCTATTTGCATAACTCCCCGAGTGGAGGATCATGGGTATATTCAAGATGGCGGCACTGTGACGTCATCAGAGCGACCATCTTGATTTTTTTACATTTTTTGGTAGAGCATGGTCCAAGGATACAATGTGGTAAGTTTCAGCTCCCTAGCTCAAGGGATAAAAAAAAGTATATAGAGTGGGGGGTGGGGGGCGAAATGACCCCCCATACCTGCACAAGTCTCAAAAGGCCCGATAGGGTTAGGGGAGTTACATGATCCCTCTCCAGGCAGCGGTACACCCCAGTTAACATCATGTCAATATGGATGCGAACTTGGACGATTTCAGACACGTCCTCGTGACCATGCACCCCCACATGCACTGCGTAATATATTAACCACGACACCCATCGCTCCGCTCAAGAAGTAAGGGTTAGAATGAAGCCCTATATACCGTTGTCCTTCGAAGCATTGCGACATTTAATACTTTGTCTTGACGGACGACATTTTAAGTTTGAGGACAAAAACATTGCCTTGCATTTTCGACAATAGCGACTTCGAGAAAGCTTGATAAAGTCGCGATTGGAAGTAACTTGTCGATAGTTGGAATCGCTTTCGGGCATCTCTATTTCTTTAGATTGCTAATCCATTAAAATTTGCTGCCGTCGAATCGTTTCTTTGCTAAATTCCCAGCATTTCTGGATTGGAAAACGTTGCCAAAATCGAATCATCGACATTCGAACCGAGTAATCTGGATTGACTCGTTAATTTTGAGCACGATAAACGATATTTCGGTGCCAGTATAATACATTCCTATTCCGATCTTTAGTTTCAGCCTTGCTGGACATGAATTACGGGAGCTAGGTTGTGATAATTAGCTGCTACAAAGGACTAATTGAGGCTTGTTAAGATGCACCGTTGAAACGAGAACGAAGAAGGATGAAAAACATGTTCATAGCATTGGATGCGAGTTGAAGCAGCCCGCGAAATTTGGGATAGTAATATGTTCTTATTCTGAAGTGTTTTCTCGTTTCCCATGAAGTACGGTGAAAGGGATTACAATTACGGGGACTTTTTGTTTTGGCAATAATTAACCCAGTTGAAGAATTTCAAAATTCCTGGTGAACTGTTCATGCATAAACGTTTGTTCTTACCTTGCTTCACGATTATTGCTGACAAACATTTCTTTACTGACGCGGAAAACAGGTTTTAAATACAGTTTCATTGGAAATTTAGAGATGGTCGCCCGACCGAGTCCGATGATGGTCTCCAGATAAATACTGATCCAAGCGATTTTCTCGCCAATGATGGGTACAATGATACTTAATGCTTAAAGATTGGACAGTTAAGAAAGTAACAAATATTTAAGCACCTTCAACTCTTTTCAGAAATAACCATGAGCTATGAGATCGAAGATGGGATTTTATCTCGAAATCTGCTTTTGATCCCTCGTCAGAACATGCATTCTTTGTCAACTCAATGGCATGTACTTTAAACATTAAATGTCAGATATTGAGACCCTTTAAGTCTCAATATCAAATCAGTGAGATTATTCGTACGCTATTGTAGCCTTTAAGCGTAACGCTATGGCGGCTTCCACAGGAGCACTTATCGGGACCATGCTGCTTCAAGCTAGTCTCATAGTCGGTACCAGCACTACGAGAGCAGTGATCATGTAAAGTGGGCGTCTCTCTGCTCTATGAACAATGATTAATGGACAACTATTGAGACATCACGAACAGGTATCTCCCGCAAGGATCAGCTTCCGCTGTTTTATGAGAAGTTAGCAGGTGGAATACTTAAACCGCACATGTGGTATATACACTAATACAGAAGCAAGCAATCAGGAAATGTAAAGCTTTGTGGACGTTTCGATCAAAGAAATTCAAGAAATGGTTTCAGGTATTTCTTTGGTCAGTCGATAATGCATATAATCTGCCTATTATAGTGCTTGTTATCACCAGTTTTGATGAACGTTCTGTACACGAGATACTCATCTAAAATCTTAATTACGAGCGTGTACATCACCCATATTGGTCCTTCTCGAGTAGATTTCCTATAGTCCGGCGGCTTAAGGTCAAGATCGTGACAGACTGGAATAAAGCACCATATTTTGCACAGAGGCTCAATTAGGCATACGGAATGATCTCAGAAGGGGTGCCCATTTCTGCAGGCGGTGGAAGGCCCTTAATTTGCATAAATCCAATATGGCCGCCATAATACACACAGTAGCCTCCTGTTGGCGACTATTTGACAGCTTTGAATCACCTTTTTACACGAGATTGGTTTTCCAAGAACCTGACTGATTCAAGAAGAAAATAATAACGATAATTGGAAACTTTATTACCCGTTGAATATCCAATATGGCCGCCAGAGCGTCACCAATAATGGTATTATTGCTATACACATGTATGTGAGTTTGTATACATGCTAATATATATCATATATATTTATAAAGGCTTCATTGAGAGGTTTCTGTACATGTAGCTCTGTTATGATCGACTCGATGAAGCACGCATGAAGGTTATTGGCTATTTTCTCTTCTATAGATATCCAATATGGCCACTAGCGCCCTATCCTCATTGCTGATTATCGATACTAAAACAAATGTTTCGAAGGATGAAACTTCAGGTTATCGTACATGCCACGGTTGTGAACTACATCAATTGTTGCCAATTGGATTCTTCTCAGCTCTTTACATGTAAATTAGCATGTGTAAATCCAGCGGCAAAAGGAGTTATTCTTCCAACATCGGTTGAGATCAGGCTAAAACTGTGCTAAGTAACTACCCTGAGGTAGATTTGCTTGTTTCAAGTTTCACAAACAGTTTCGATATTTGGAACTCGAGAAGATATGCTTTCACTGGGTCGCGTGATCTTTCATCTGCTATGCAAAACCCTGCTATCGTAGAAGCTAAATTAGACAAAGAGTTGTCGAAAGGTCAAGCTGCTGGTCCCTTCTCAACTCCTTTTAACAATAAGGTTTGCACTCCATTAGTCTTAGTCCCCAGAATAGAACCTAATATTTTGGGGGGTTCTTGGTGGCGGAGTTGTCTAAGGCGCATCACTGGTGATAGCAAGCCTCACACCGCCGAACCGTCACGGATTCGAGCCTCGCTGTTGCATGTGTGAAAGTTTGTCAGTTACATGCCGACGGGCCGGAGGTGGTTCTCTTCCCGTATCCCAGCTTTCTCCATCATTAATCTGGATATCACCATATGAGTGAAATAACCTTGAGTGTGACATTAAACCAAATCCCCCCCCCCCCTAATACCTTTAAGGTGATAACGATTTATCTTTCCCTGGAAAATCTGCCTTTTCTATTAACGGTGCGATTCAACATGACCTATGATATGTTGAATACGTAGACATTAGATATCACGATTGCACTAGTTCAAAAACCACTAAAGTCTGATGGCAAAAATCTGTTTAGATGATGCCTTCCGCATCATACCTTTCGAGCCAGCGATTCGCCCCTTACTGGGGTTTACCGGGGGCGACAAGTATTTTTATGATCGGTGCCTCTCGATGGGATGCTCTACATCCTGTAAGATATTAAAGAGCTCAAGTCATTCTCTGCAATCGGTTATGACTACAAAATTCGGCATATCAGAGGTGATCCACATACTGGACGACTTCATGTTCGTCGGTGCAAATGACGCTAGCCACTGTTCTATATAGCTCTCAACACTTTCACTTGTGTGAGTATTTGGGCATTACAATCAAACATGCTAAGACTTACTACCCATCAACTATTATGGTTATGCATGGGATTCAACTGGACTGCAAAACTATGAAAGCACCATTTCCAGAAAACAAAATTCATAAACTGAAAAGCATACTGAGTGAATTCTCGCGCCGCAAAAAGGTAACTCTTGTGGAACTGCAATCTCTCATTTGCTCGCACAATTTTGCCTGTAAAGTCGTCGTGCACGGCAGAGCATTTCTCCGCTGCCTGATTGACCTTAACAAAAGTTGTATCACTGGCTCACCATCACATTCGTTTGAATGAAGCTAGAGCCTATGTTAATACCTGGCTTGTATTCCTGGAGTCTTTCAACGGAAAAGTAATTTTCTTTCTCCAAATTGGGTATCCTCTGATGTGATCAAACCAGACCAAACTATTTCCGACGCTGCTGGTACCTTGGGTTTGGCGGTTGTTTTTGGATCCTCGTGGATAGACCAAGAATGGCCAGCACATCTTGCCCACTTACATACCACGGTCAAGAAGTGCTTGCCGTGAAATTTTGGGGCCATAAACTGGCAAATCATAACGTTCTCTCTCTTTGTGATAGTATGACCGTGGTTGAAATAATCAATCACCACTCTTTCATTGCTGATGAAATTAATGCGTCAGTTAGTAGTTGCCTGCCTTCGAAATGACATTCTTTTCAGATCAAAACATATTTCGGAACACTCTTATTACCCTATCTCGCATATACTGAAATATAAGAGCATCCACTTCGTGTCATGCTCCAATAAAACCCCAACACAGTGTTTGAGTCGAAGATGACCATGGCTTTATTTGAGAGCAGACAGGTTTGGTACTAAGCAATTTCATACATGGCAAAACACACATGTACTGACCGTCTATACACCACGGTATTTATGACACGTCAGATACTCACATCCTCCTGATGGTGTCAAAAGGGAGGTTAACTTGAAAGGTCACATGTCGGCCAATGGGACACATCCTTAAAAGATCCATATGGTGACATAAGCGATCGGTCAGAATGTGTCCACCAGTAGGCACAAGTCCCAGATGGTGACAAAAGGAGACACACACGACATACATGCCTTCAAACACATTTGCCATATGAAATTAGTTATGCCAAGCAGATAGGATAAAGCCATGGCAGCATACAGTGCGAAAAACGAATATTAGCATGGGTGCTTAACATATATAAATCCTGACTGAATAAGTGAGGAATGCAATGTTAAAGGGTGGGAAAGATAGGGAGGGGATTAAAAGCGGAGACAGAACAGTGCCGTGCACTACGTACTTGCTTCGCCTGAAGCACTTACCATACCTCGTGGTAGCTGAGGTCACGTGTCCGCACCCCGCATTCCGATTGGATGGAACAACCCTATAATAAAAATAATGGTCAAAGGGGAGACAATTCACTTATCCCAGGACGATTCGTCTCCCTTGGACCACACATCTGACTATCATAACAAATTTATGTTAAAGACTCAAAGGCAACAGGAATTCTATGACTCGAAGTGAAATAATGTTAATTAATGGTTATTCATTAATTATACTTATTCATGACAAACTCTCGCGGTTACAATTTCAGGAAGCGCTGTCTCTAGCCCCTTGGCTCAATCGCTCGTCGCACCCAATACCCTGTCTGTTGCTGAGTCTTTGAAGCAGAGTTCATCTGACGGCGTCTCTTGCAGAATCTTCCTTGAAAGTATCCAAGTAATTCTTTTACGAGCAATGATCTTGGTAGCATTTCATGTATTCTTACGCGTTAGTGAATTGACAGTTCGTTCAAAACAAAACAGCAATAGCAATGTTCTTTAATAAAACGATGTCTCTTTCTCCGATCAATCTGGCCCGTTACAAGACATGCACATTATTATCCGCAACTTCAAACACAACATATCCCATAAACCAGTTCATTTGTTTATACTGATAATATTAGATATTGTCCAGTTCAACCAATACGTGCTTATTTTCGCTGACATATTTCACATCCGAGGACGGGCCCCTGTTCCAATTTGCAGAGGATGCGCCCGTTTGAGCTGCCTATTTCTCAGCTCATGTGAAAAACGGAATCTCTTTAATCGGCATTGATCCTCTTTAATAGACCATAGTTTTCGCATTGGCGCCGCCATTCATCTTCAGCAACAGGAATCCCGAATAACATATTCAAAAATGTGTAGATGGAAGTCTAACGCTATATTAGTATGACACATTTCACTTGGTAGCTATGCATTGTCCACTCACAGGTTGCATTGTACGGTAGCCCCAAAGAATTTATTGCATAAATAAGGATCTGGTCCAACTTGACCCAGTTTGACAAAGGTCAGTCAGGGCCTACCGTGCCATCTGAGTCAGTTATATATGATTATTTTCTAATATTCACTGTATACCTAACACCAAGAAAACAATATAAAAAAAGAATTCAGAATTTCGGATCGAAAATTCGAAAAAAAATTGATCATTTTTTTGGTGCTGACGTAGCTTTAACGTCATTATGGCGGCCATCTTGGATTATTTTGTATTTCTCGCTAGACCTTTGCCAGCACTATTGGTGTGGAAATTTTCAGACTCTTACCCCAGAGGATGGCGGATATATGATGTTTTGAAAATCGTTGGGATAAAAATTGCCATTTATAGGCCCAAAATGACCCCGGGCGCCTAATGGGCCACATATTGCCTCCTGGGCCTCGAAATCGGGGGCACCCCTTCTGATATTGTTCTCGGTGTCTCTGACGACACGTGTGCCAAACTTGGTGCTTTATTCCACTCTGTCACGATAAAGTGAAAATCTGGCCTTAAGCCACTGGACTACTACCAGCGATACAAAAATTCAGTTTACGAAAAAGGTATATGATTGTACGACCACAACTTCCTTCGGATGAGTATAATACGCAAGCTAGTGATTTATTTTCCTTTATTGTCCATTTTATCTCGACCTGCAACAACATCAATGAACCTTCATTAGAAGCATCAGGTATAATGTCAGATCACTGCGTTATCATCAAACACACGCTGAAATGGCACGGCATAGTATAGACAGATATCTTTCAACCAAGTTTATCTGGAAACGAACACATTCTACAAAGGAAATACAATATGTAAGCCATTGGATATCAATTGTCCGTTTCGTCATTATTTGAAGCGGCCTTCGTAATACATGGTTTGGATAACTGTCACCATCATTGAACATAATATGGAATGTCATCTGATAGATCCAATTTCTCCATTCAGCATTATTTGGGTTTCCCTGAGTCTTCATTGTATCGCGGAGAGGCAGAGCAGGTTTGTTTGACAGCCGATATTGATGATGCTATTAACCCTCCCAGTCGTCACGTGTTCAGAATATGATCCATTACTGGTGGTCAATGGAAATTATAGCACAGCTCATAATCGAAGCAGAAGAACCAAAGTACGGAAATATCCTGATGGAAGCATGGATGGTTCGTCAAGGTTTTACCGTGTCTGGTAGGAGCAATTATGCGGGCCCCACTTTCCACGTCCTCTTGAATTATTCTGTAATTCTTGAGACTACAACTCGGAAGTTTTTGGCTTCTAATTACAAGAAATCAGCACCTGTTTATGTATTTACATATATGTAACTCTACACCTGGCCAGGGCGATTTGGGGTATACAAAAGCCTGGAAGAGCATTTCGTCCATCCTCAACCCCACAAAATATTTTTCTTGCTCCTTGTGCTTTTGGGCTGAACCTTCCCACCGTATATTTCAAGCGCCCAATCAAGAAATGTATGAAAGAGCTCTTATGACTTCACAATGATGTCATATTCTAAAATGTATTTTTGTGTTGATTTTTTATTTGTGATATTTTCTCGGAAAAACTACACAATAAATTATGAACAAATTCTCCGGTGTGTTGCATTTATGGACCGATTTTCGGATGTTCACTTGAAAATTTATTAGCTTGACGGAGGAAATACTGGTTTCGCATTCTGAATTTTCGCCGAGAAGAGATAAATCAAAACAATATGACAATGTTAGAGAATGGGTAATGGTTTGTTTATTAAAGCTTTGGTGATATTCTTTGAGGGAATTCCCTTCGTATTGTAGATTTTGACACATTTTACCAAAACGGGACCAACAAATGCAAATTTGGTAGGCTTGAATCTAAATGATTGAAACATTCTTCTTGGCTAAAGATGTGAGGGCATAGATCTCCGCCATTTGCCGCATGAGGGATTCCTCAATACAAGTGGAAATTTGTGACTGCTGGTTGACCAGATGCTTTTTGGTTCGAATCCCCAAGTCACCAATAAAATATTTTAGTGGTCTTCTTTCCCCCATCTTGATTTTTAAACTTTAACATGTAAAAGTAATGTGAAATAAAAACAAATAATGGCTTATGTTATTATAATTCATAAAAACAGTCCCATTTTCGCAGCTCAAATTTGATTTAATTTGGCCAGTAATTGAATATTGTGGTGATCCAGCCTAGCCTGTAACAAGTTGTAACAATGAACGGAAAGGTGTTTTCAAGGCATGTTGTGCCATAAACGCAAAATTCTTGTTCACAACGGTTACGGCCATTCTTCAATCTGTCTTCACTCGAATAAGACTATACTTATTTCATCATTTGTGACTAATGTGAATGCTTATAGATTGCAACCCTCTCCAAGAGGTCGACGCTTTACTTTCCCAAGTGAATATGCTTGTGCTAATATTTTCCTCTCAGTTACTTCCCTATTTATTGGTACACACGCGCTGAAAATTTGGGGGACATTTGGAACTTTTAGAGTCGGTTGATACTTTAATATAACTGATTACTTTTTCGTAAATAGATGGGTTTTTCATAACGATAATATGTATGGTAACACTCAATAGAGAATACGAAATATAAATTCCCATTAGACTAACCTCACCGTGATGGAGTTGGCGAATACCTCAGCACTACGTCGCAATATACCAACCGGTGAACACCTTTCAAAAAATAAACGATGAAAACGCATTTCTTCATTCACACTCCCGTGGTCGTCATTTTTAAATTTGTCCATGATCCTCTACCTATATGGGCATACAATCAGGATCAAATGGCCCCTATATGTTAGGCTATGAAGTTTCAGAGTGTCACCTCTTAACTGTTTGTCCTTTCGGAGATAGTGTAGAAATTTTAGTTGGGCCATGTGCGATACTTAACTCCAGAAGACAATATTTTACGAAGAAAATGTTTTCTTAAGCTTCTATTATACTGTTGTTCTGGGCTATAAAGAATTTGGGGAATTTTCCCAAGAATTGCATGGAAGCGAACCTAACTCTTGTGGGTGAAAATCCCTTGATAAGAAGTTATCAGATAAGATCCTACCAGCACTAGAATTTGTGCTATTCTGAGATAGAGTAATCCCAAAATAACGAAAATTCTGTTATACGATCACTTTCTAAATGATAAAAATATATCTATTCAGCTGTGGGAGCTGTGTCATTACGATCATCAGAGGCGTACTGTATGTTCGCTTTCAAGATTACCGGTCTGCTACCTCCTATTTTGTGGGAGGCCCGTTGGCCGAGTGGTTTAGAGCGCCGACATACAGTGCTGGCGATTAGGTACCTGACTCTGGGGTAGCTGGTTCGAAATCAGCACGGGACTCGACCAATTTTTCAGCACTAGAATTTGTGCTATTCTAAGATAGTGTAATCCCAAAATAACGAAAATACTGTTAAGATCCTACCAGTTTCATTACATTTGCTAGTGTACTTTTGCTATGAATAAAGTTTGTTTTAAAGTTTAGACTTCACAAATCGCCAAGACATATATGTGGAACTTCATCAAAGAAAACTAGCCTAGCGATGGTGTGTATATGGCGCGCATTTCTTAACTGAGGAGTTGATCGCTGTCCAAAATGGGCGGTATTTTCATCAGTTCACAAGTAATTCTATGGATATTATGCGGAATGTTAAACATGTTAATCTTACCTAATACAGGAGAAGGGAGACACCGAAAGTTAACTGAGAAACTCATCGTGAAATTCACTTCAATCACTGAGAGCAGAAAAGACAAAACGAAAGAAGTCCGTAATGATATCCCTAGAATAGAATTGAATCTGCCGTATGTTGGTAAACAAGGTGAATGCAGAGCAAGAAAATGTATAGGTAAAATTACTGAACTGCTAAGCGGGCCTGCCAAAACAATTGTTAAATGGTAGACCACAAAAAAAACTTTTTTTTTTTCTTTGATAGGCATTTAGAAGTTGGCGTATATAACACAATGTTATTCTATGGATAACAACTTTTTATTGCTGTGGAGATACTTCCATTAGCTTTGAAAAAGTTGGAAGTATCTCCAACGAAACGTCAGCTCCACAGCAATAAAGAAGTTGTTATCCATAGAATAGCATTGTGTTAAAAAAACAATTGTTTTCTTGATAACAAAGACCCTGTACCTCGAACTCTCAAGTACAAAAGGTATGTTGTTTATAAGTGTATTTGCCCTCGATGTAAAGACAATTACATGTCTAGTGAACCCGAGCGGTGCTTATTATATTCATTCTCCTTGAACAACATGTTAACAGAAATTCCAATAGCCCAATTTTAACTCACATGTGAGCTGTTTCAATAGCAATGTGAAGACATTTTCAATCTTGAAAACGGCCGAGCCACTGTGCCAGCTAAACAAATAGCAGAATTTGTATTGTCAAACTTAGAGATTATTGACAAAACCAACGATTGGAACACTCTTCTTTTCAAAGAATCCCTTGCTATCAGGCGGGAAAATCCACAAGTGAACTGTGAACTGTTTCAAAGCATCTAAATTCCGACGAATACCCTCCAAATTCCTTTCACCGGGTATAGTCCATGTGAGTACCTTTCTGGTTAATTTCATTTTAGTTGATTTCATTGGTTGGAACATTACTGACTGTATAATATGTCTGACTAGTTGATTGCCTTTGAATTGTTTCTGTAAAACTTACATAAACACATTTGTGAACTATGATTCCTGACGATGACGTGAATAAAAATATGTCGAAATATTGATCTACAAAATGCTGTTCGCTAATATTTTTGGAGTTACCCTCCTCCTGTATTACACCAAGTTAATCAGTGAATCCCAGCATTTAATCTTACCTCACATACACCAAACGCATAATATGAAACTGATATTTCACCCCCTCCAGCCCCCCACGACGATGCAGTTTCTCCAAAGCTCGCCAAGGACACGGATCACTAATTTCTTCTTCATTGGTAATGTGTAGACTGAATATGATATCTTTATATGTTCAGGCAGGATTGGTGGGGGTGGGGGGAGGAGCTAGGGAATTGTCGCCGAGTAGTTTTCGTTTGTAAATTGTTGTAACTTTACATTTTCTGATAGGTTGGACCTTGCGAATTGCGAAAAATTTTGGTGCCAGGTTTTCTTTCATTGGCTTCCGAGAAATTTCTCTTTTTGGCCTGGGTGGGCTTTGGTTGTAGAATAAGCTCAAGGTAGAAGTTTATCTATATCTGCAGTGCTAATCGATTTCAAGAATCCAAAATTTCTGAGTATCTTCCTTATTATAATGCGATCATTTTCAGTCTATTTACATAATGCTAGAAGAAGGGCATTGTGGGTAAATTCGAAATGGCGTTCCTGGGGAGTTTTTTGCCCTGCTCCCACTTTTTGCAACAAATTATTTGGTATACATTAGTTAAATTCTGTCCTCCACTAGGTTGCAATTATACCTTTAAACTACCGCAGACTAGAGTGGCTTATACATTTTTTGAGACGGGAAATATAAAAAATATAGCAATATATGTCTTTATTGACTAAATTACACCACAGTTCGTGTATAACGAATATTTTATATTCAGCACGGGTGAAGACACATTTCAAACACGAAGCACCAGATGTGCTACAGCCCCTCAGCCCCCAAACAATCCACACCAAGAAGTTATGGCATTTGTATACGCTTTTGTATGAACCACTGATTGAACCACTGATTTTAGCTATAATGGCACGACCTCGGCTCCTAGGGGAATCTCGTGCGGCGTTCCACAGGGATCCATTCTAGGCCCGATACTATTCCTGATCTATATTAATGATCTGAATGCTGCCTCTGATGTACTCAGCATAAGTTTATTTGCTGATGACACCAGTGCGGTATTGTCTCACAAAGATCAGAATCAACTTTTTACTATTATGTCACGTGAACTACATTTAATGCACAATTGGTTCTCGGCCAATATGCTGTCCTTGAATATATGCAAAACCAAATATATGTTTGTAAAACCAAATTGCAGAGTCAGAGGCAACGATATAGGTCGATTATCTTTGCATGGTTAAGACATTGATGAGGTCAACAGATTCAAGTTCCTTGGTGTATTCTAAACAATAAGCTGACCTGGGTAACTCACATTAGCGAAACAGGTAAAAAGATCTCTAGAAATATTGGTATTATAAATTGTATCAAAGATTGTCTTGACAAACGAACCCTGTTTATACTATATTATTCTATGATATTTCCCTACCTCTCCTATTGTAATCTGATATGGTACAACACATACCCTTCTCATTTGCAGCCACTGATCACATTACAAAAGAGAGCTATTAGAACTATATCACTTGTCAGTAGTTATGAACACACTGCCCCATTATTTGTTCGCCTGAAAATACTTGCTCTAGTTGACCTTAACCTGTACCTCACGCTGCAATTCTGTCATAAATTTGTCCACCATCCTTTCGTATTACCCTCCAAGTTTCAGAATTACTTTACGAAAATAGTAAATATTCACGCATACCCAACTAGAGCTCAACTTAGGGGCCTCTATAGGCCATTTTACCGTACCGATTTATCGTTCTACACTCTAAAAATCAAAGCCTCTCGTGAATGGAACAAACTCCCCTCTAATTTACAAAATTGTGTTCCTATTTCTCTTTTCAAGTCCCAAACGAAAATCTATATTCTCAGCAAATATTAGTAACACCGTTATCTCTATACGGGCAAGCAATCACACAGGGTTTTATGTTTATTTCTTGAGTTTTCTTGTCGCCCTCATACCCTAAGTTTCCAACACCTTCACTACATTATCTTATAAACGCTACATATTCCGCTATGAATAATGCTCTGTTTATTCATTTGGGATAATTCAAGCCCCTTGGGGTTTTCTTCCCGCCAATTCATGTATTTGTGCAATCTTCATTTTATTATACAGTATGTTATATATCTGTTTAAATACAATGTATTACTTGAAACGATTGGTGAAATAAAAAAACTCAAAAACTCAAACTCAACCATTGGGCTGAATAAAATATCTAGCTTCACAGGCACTTTTTTGTTGAATGAGGGAGGGAGGCTTTTTATCTTTTGTCAAGACCCAAATATATGCATCTTTTCTGGGAAACTGATGCAGTAGTTAAATACAATTTGCATGAAACCAACAATGTTCTTCGAGTTGCCGTACGTGAAGAATCAGCCAAGCTCACCAATACTATTTCTGCACAAAACATCAAACAACTCAATGTTCAAGTACATAATTTCTAGCAAAACTTTGCATGAGGTGGCAAAAAAAACCTGAGGCAGTGAAGATACAAATTTATTTTAATGAACCTTGGAATTCTTGCGACATCGCTAAGTTGGAAAAAACTACAGTTACTGTTTGACTTATGAAGTATAGCTGGCATGCGAATGCTGGGATTATTTGTTATATGTGTTTGCAAGCATGTTACGCGCATGTGTCGATTTGGAGTGCATTCCGGCAGACCAACAAAGCCAAAGGATAAGCACAACTAAGGGTACCAAACAACAGATATAAAGAAAAGCCATTATACACCCACAAACCATTAAGCACATCAAAGGGCACAAAATCAAACAGGGTTTGTCATTACATCGAAATCATTCCGACTATGTGAGTAACAGAGCTTCACCACTGGGCATTCAATTTTCACACTGTATACATATGGTACTGTAGGACATCTCATGCACATCTAGTGAGTTCCTTGTAAAGGCCCGGAAATGAACTGGTGCCACCTATAGACACACGTGCGTGAACGCAAACTCAAGCGACATCCCAGTGCATCCACCTAGCAAATTTTAGAAGAATCTGATAAGGGGTTCTGAAGTAATAAGGTTCTGAAGTAATTGACCGGAAACCAAATTAAGATTTTGCCACAAGAGGCACAAGACGGCGAAACACATTCACACGCGGCAACTCAAGGCATGGTATATGCATACCAAATTTGAGAAAAATACGATGAACAGTTCTCAAGTTATTGTCTGGAAACGAATTTCGGGTTTTGCCACCAGGTGGCGCCGACAAAACGCAATCGTAATCGACATCTCTAGACATGGTTATGTATACCAAATGATCCGATGAGTGGTTCTCAAGTTATTGCCTGGAAATTTATTTTAGATTTTGCCACCAGGTAGTAAACCAAGTAGGCAAAACTCAATCCCACGTGACATGTCATGTTATGGTATATGCATACCAAATTTGAGAAGAATCCGATGAATGGTTCTCAAGTTATTGCCTGGACACCAAACTTAGATTTGCCACCAGGTGGTGCCACCTGTAGGTGCAAGTGGGAGAAACGCAATCCCAAGCGACATGGCATGGTATATGCATACTAAATTCCACACGAATCCCATGAGCATTTCTAAAGTTATTGCCCGGAAACGAATTTCAGATTTTGCCAACAAGTGGCACCACCCCTGTGTGTGAGTGGGCGAAACACAATCCCAAGCCACAGCTCATGGGATGGTAAATACATACCAAATTTGAGAACATTCCCATGGGTGGTTCTCAAGTTATTGCCCGAAAATGAATTTCAGATGGACGAAGAGATGGATGGATGGACACAAGAACGAACAAGCGGAATCACTCATATACATGTAGCTGTGAACAAAAATCTGTAAAGTTGTGATGTTATCGCCCTGGTCTGAAACTAAATGTCGGAATTTTTGTCCGAGGAGTTTTTGTTCGCTGGGGCTTTTGTGCAGATCCCCAAAAGAATGCTGAACTGTTCGCATATTGTTCAAATTTTTCATAGAATAGCTTTCACTTAACTACGGGCGAGGACACATATTGTTGTTGATAAATTACAATCTACTTTTGTTATCAAGTTGAATAGATTCATCTCATGCACACCTAATACATCTTAAAATTGTTTCATACAATTAGTCAGAAGATATAGCCAGTAAACATTGGCTATATTCAGTGTATCATTCAGAAATAAAGCCTCTGTAGTCCGTAAACATAGATCTATAACGTCCACTAATGACCCTTTGTAAAGAAAATAGTGCCACGAATGGATACCAAACTCCTATTTATGTGTTCCCAAGGCGTGGAAATTTCACAAATTACAACAGAAGCATAATTAAAGCCAAATGAGTAATAGGTAAATGGTAATTCATGGACAGAAAGCGGTGTGGAGATTTAAACTGGAGATGTAAACTTGCCCTACATTTCCCAGCACATTACAGCTCAATTTTCAATGTGATTATCTCCCCTGTCCGCACCTCTTGCAAAAACAAATTTTGATGTAATACGTAGATTTATGTAGATCAGGGCAAACATTCCATGAATATTTTGGAAGTAGAATGGAAAGAAATGATTGTTGAATACAGTAAATGTATTATGTAAGTGATTTGACCACAACCGGATTTTCGATCTTTACTATGATGACCTGACCAATAAAACATACAAATGGCACATCTACATATTACATGCTATATTGGACAGAAATTTCGTCGGCGTGCTTTCTGTAGTCCAAAATATATGGAGTCCTAACGAAAGGAGGAAGGACGGACAGACGTCTGGACAGACGGAAAGATTAGGCGACAACCATACCACTGATCCCAATCGGGCTAAGAAGTAAAAACGCTCGTATGAAGCAGCCTCGGGTTTCTTCACTAAATCACCATCTCTTTGACATTTCAAACATAGTCTATAATCTGTTGGTTTTCTTTTCGCTATCTTTCATAAACCTGCTTGATAGAAGAAAACAGCATTTCAGACTGATGATTTTCTTGTTGAATTGGACGTCTTGCTATTTCAAATATGTCTGGGCTACCGGTGTCCCTCTCCCCCTTAGTTTCCATCCCAAACTTGTAATCATATCAATGGAACAAAAAAGAACGAATACAGACAGCTGAAACTTAGTGACTTTTTGGATCATTTTGAGCGCACCGTATTTGCATACACTTAGGAGCAAAAGATGGGTCTATTACACAAAGTTGAAAATGGCATGTTTTCTGGAAGGCACGTATTGGCTATTTCGATTAATTTTTAGCCAAAAAATAAAGAAGTAATTTATTTTGCCAAAACTAATTAATTATTTATGATATTTATCAATTTTGCCCGATTAAAATTCGAAACATAAAAAATAGAAAAAAATAGGACCAAAAATAATCCAAAAAATGACTTCCGAGAAAATGACGTCACCGTGACGTCTAATTGACGACCATCTTTAGAACAGATTTTACATTTTCTGATAGAGGTCGATTCCAATATATAGTATGCGAAGTTCAGCCCTCTATCCCCAGGGATAACAAAAATATGAACGGTTCCCGAAATACCATCCTCCAATTTGCATGACGCAAATACCGGAATTGGTTAAGCTCAAAATGTCATTAAATGCTCAAAGAAAACCTGGCACCAAACTTTTTCTATTTCACAACATTATAACAAATAAGAATTCACATGGTGCCAATAATTTACACGCCAAAACTACTCGGGCATATTTTGCGATAATTGACCCCACACTAATAGCTGGAGATAAATTTTGTTTAGCGACGTCGTTATTTCCAAGAGTGTAGTTCAATGGCGCGATATGCAAGTCTATCCACAAATTAAACGCTTGTTTGGCGTATTCTCGGCGCTTTTTGTGATATTTTGTTTACAAACAAATCACCCACAGAAGGCTTGTATCTCCAATGGTGTTGGGGGTTTTTGGTATAGTGTTTGCACAGACTGATGAAGCTTGATTCTAACCTGGAAAGGAGTAGTTACGGTTACAAACATGTACGAAAAGCTCCCTTAGGAATTACGTAAATAAAGCTCAACATTAATCAATTAATACTGCACAACAAAATTTTGCCTTAGTTTTATATTGTTAACGCTCGGAGTCAAAAGTGACGTAAAACGGCGTAGTCCAACGTCTGGAATTTGGCTTTCGTCTGTTTTAGTTTTCTCGTATATTTTAGCATCATGGATGTTTAATATATCTAAAATATGAGACCATGAACCAAACCGAATCTAAGGTTTTCAAAGTCACCATATCTACTGTGATATTACATCGAAATATTATTTTGGCTCAGATTGTCATAGTATAGATATATTAATTTTAAAAAATCATGCTAAAATGTACATGAAAAAAAAATAAAAACAAATGACAGTCAAATTTGAAACGTCAGTCGACGCTGTTTTACGTCACTTTTGCTTCTGAGCGTTAAAAATACCACACCTTTATATTTGTCTCTACCAAACACAGTATTTTGGGCAGAATTAAATAAATACATTATTGACTTTACTAAGAGTTTTAAATCACAAAATTACCGTATGTATAGCTATATAGGCCTATATTATACTGTCCCTATCATTTATTTATTTTCAGCACTCGATATAAATATTATATTATTCCAGTTAATGAGATCTTCTTTAAGTTCATATAATATGTATAACGTATAATGTGTGAATTCTTCGGAAAGAATATCCCTCTTTTCGTACAACATCTGTTACATTGGGTATTCTAGTTATTTTATAATTAAGTGGAAGTTAATTCACATAGTGTCAGATAAATCCTTTTCGATACTTCTTCTTGGCGGTCAAGTCACAGAAAGGCCAATAAATAAGACACGAGGTCAAAACCTAGGGCTCCCTTGGTTATCATTTTCGTATTGAACTTTCCGTCACAATTGAGTGGAAAACATACAGTTTTTTTAATATTTGAACTTTGAACTTCTTCCGTTTAACAAAATACAACCAGTAGAGTCAATGTTCATAGTTATCTACGCCGCACAACAATATGACTAATAACAATAATAATATTTACATAATAATGTCAACCATTCCTGTGTGTCACAACGCGACGTTTCCTAGACTCGATATTTAAATGTGTGACTGGCAGCAAATGTTTCATGGTTTTTCACGAAGATGACAATTAAATACTTAAACTTTAATACTGACAGCATTGATATAAACCTGTTCTATTACTTAATTCTCACATAGCTTGAAAGCTTAAACAGGTATTTTATATCGAATGTTCCCGAGTCTTCTAATTCTTATTCAGAAGTATCATCAACTGAATCCAGTTCCAATCTACTTCATTCAGCGGCATGCCCCCCCCCCCCCCTCCCCAATATTTCTAGAACAAAAAACACGCGCTCGACACAAAACCAAACAAAAACAATGCCGAGAAAGAAAAAAACGATAGAGTAAAGTTGCAAAACATATCTGTATTGAATGCAGATTTTACTGCCCGATAAGCATGATAACGCATTAAAAAATCATTCACATTCATAAGGTGATCTTTGTTCGACTCTCTAACGAGTAGAAAACATCTGCGTTAGTGACATGGCCAAAGCCTAATGAGCCATCACAAAACATTACTGCATAAACTTATAAAACAGGGATATACCACCAAGCGCCACCACACAAAGTTTCTCACATTCATAAGGCGATCTTGGTTCGGCTCTCTAACAAATAGACAACATCTGCGTTAGTGACATGGCCAAAGCCTAATGAGCCATCACAAAACATTACTGCATAAACTTATAAAACAGGGATATACCACCAAGCGCCACCGCACAAAGTTTCTCACATTCATAAGGCGATCTTGGTTCGGCTCCCTAACGAGTAGAAAACACCTGCGTTAGTGACATGGCCAAAGCCTAATGAGCCATCACAAAACATTATTGTATATACTTATAAAATACATAAAAAACGCAAGAGAGAAACGGTCAATAGTTTTCAATGATGCCGGCAAGACATCATGATGTTCCAAAAGTATCAAATCCATAACACTGATCAGTATTCTTAATCCATAAGATTTTCGTTGTGAAGTCATTATCTAGAGTATGATGTATCTCAGTCACGCTTTGGTTGTGACTGTTCATATGAACACCGTGAGCATCTTATGACACATGGGTTCATATAGCTCCGGTGTAGCCTTCCATACCAGAGACAATGCTGCATGCTGCAGTCATGAAGGTTGGGAACTGTACGGGCATGAACCACGACCATAACCACAAATTTCGATTCATTTTCCACTTCCACATAAATCTTGTTGAGTGACTGTCGTTTTTTTAGCTTGGCAAGAGATCGAAACTCGGACGAGGGGGGGTAAAACTGTCCACATCGCCGCCATCTTTACATCGAAAAGTTTTACATGGACAGTGTAACCCCCTCGTCCGAGTTTCGATCTCTTGCCAAGCTAAAAACGGACGGTCACTCATAAACAAGGATTTTTATGAAAGGTAAGTGGACATAGAATCGAATTATTTTATTGGTTATGGTCAATTGGTTCGGCAAATATTGCCCGTACGGCAATTTCCCAACAACTCGATCTGGTGACTGGCTTGCAGCCGTAGCGTTGTTCTCACGTAGTATGGAACAAGGCTACACCGGAGCTAGGGTTCATACGGCTCCTAGCCCTGGGTTAAGCGAAATTAGACACAAGTTACGAAGCGTAACGCCATAAATCATGCACGCTACGCTCGTAATTTTTTATCAGCATGCGATATGTATCGGCAAATTTGAGAAACTTTGAGTGGAAGCGGTTGGTGGTATAGCCCTGCACTATGATTGTTTCTTCTTGAATTCGGTGTTAATGCTGTTAAATAAATTAGTAGCCCCTTCAATCCCCATTAGCTTCCGCCGTGCCTGTAGTTGCATGGATCAACATTATTAAAGCAAGAGGAGAAATATTCAATGGGAGATAGGAGACCTCAGTTACACATGGATTTTCCAGTCTTAATTCAGACAAACGATTACCGAGGCGGAACATGATGATTTGACAGCTGGTATTGACGTAGTTATTATCGCGTCTACCAGTGACATGTCCTCGTTATCGTCAACTCTCCAAATATCTAATACCTTGGTTCTCTGTAAATTATATACAGGCGTCAAATAAGACCGAGTTTCCGTATGCATATATTGAAATTAGAAAATGTCATGGCATGGTGGTGGGACAAATGCCGACGAACTGACAAGAAGTCCCATGATATTCTGAGTACATTCCTCCCCCCCCAAAAAATGACAGGCCAGGATCAATTGTGATTACTGTGACGTGTTGACATCTTGTCTGCACTGACCACGCTCTCCCTATTACCGGCTTAGGCGGAAGAATATATACAAACAGTGAATATCAAATGATGTAATAGCACTGCCTACAATACTGACGGAAACTCATGACTTGTGCCGCCGTCGAATGTAAGAAACGGGTGATAGTACATTTTGGGAAATATATTTAGACTGAATCTTATTAACACAAAATAGATCAAAATGATGTACAGAGAGTGAACCTCGGGGCCAGGAGCCACAAGCAGAATTTCACCATATACAGATAACAATTAGGAAATACCACACTATGATGGTCTCAGATCCCTACAGTCTGGGTGACAGAGGTATCGGGCAAGAAGGGAATGAATAGGAAGAAGGTTGACAGGGGTTTATGTTAATAATGTATTGTAGGACGGATCACCTTGATATTATGGCCGTTTTTTCAAGGTTTGTTGGAACTTTATTAAACAAATAGATAATATTTTGAAAGCAAAATCTGAGAGAGAAATCTGCTGCTCAGGAAGCAGATTTGGTGTGCATTTCGTGCCCAAATCTGATTTAGGTCGCCCCTGCGTCCCAGATGAATAACCCATTTTTTAGGGTGTTCAAGGGTGATTAACATTCCTATTATGGCCGTTTTTGCGAAATAGATTAATTTTGTGAAACTGTGAAAATCATTCATCTGAATTGACCTTGTGTATATTATTCAGACATTACTTAGTTCACTGACTAAATTTCTGACAGTTTTGAGAAGTTTTTGCGTGAGAAAACGTGGTGTAGTTTAGGCACCTCAACAATGCCATTGAGTAATGGGAAATACATGCATTTGCATCGTAGTGGTAGAGAATGGCATTTGATTGAAGATAATGATTCAAATAAATAACAATACAACAATACAACAGTAATAACAATACAACAATACAACAGTACATTCTAGAGAAGAATTGGTCTGATTAATAAAAGGGGGTTTAGGCATTTTTTCTTTTATTTCTAGGACTTGAATCTGAAATCCTCCGACAGAATTTGAAATGAAAAAGTGTGATAAAGTTTCTTTGAATTCTATTTGATTAGGACAAATTTAAGCTATGAGGCTGAAATTTTCAAACATTATCTGTATTTATCATCTCTTCAAACCAGTAAAATTCCGTTAAATTCGATGAAAGTTGTGCGAGCAAGGAAACAAGGATTGAGAAATTTAAGCAAGGATTGAGAAATTTAAGTCTTGCCAAAAAAGAAACCCTCCACAGGCAACTTCAGACCGTCATTCAGACCGTAATGACGGTGATATTCCTAGGATTTGGCTGAGATTGCCATATTTAGGTAAATTTGGTGAACGTGTTGCGCGTAAATGCGTGTCAAAAATAAAAAAGCATCTCAAAAAGGATGTACGTTTTGTATATTTATGGCAAACTAGACAAGTTAGCTATTATACCTCAGTTAAAGATCAAACTCCTGACGAATACAAAAGCTTGATTATATACAAATTTACATGCCCAGGTTGTAATGCTGAGTACATAGGAAAAACGGACCGATGCCTGACTGAACGACTCCGTGAGCATGCATCTGGTGTGGGTAGTGTTTTTGATCACATTGTTAAATGTGAAGGTTTTCTCTATATACACAGCATGTTTCAACTACCTGACTCATTCTCTAATAAAAACAGTTCCAATTTCAAACCTCTAATCACAAACAATTGTAAAGTAATAGACAAAGCCAAACACTGGTCAGAAATACTATTTAAAGAAGCCCTTGCTATAAGACGTACACGGCCGATATTAAACGCTGGTTTAAAAGCATCTAAAGAACTCACTCTATTCAATTAACTAAAATCTGTTCACCTTTGTTCTTATGTTGTATATACAATCTTTGTAATACCAATCTGCACATATGCTTACCAAGAACTATGTTATTTACCATGTAAAGTGTTCACCTGACTACTGTTGTACTACAATGTCTTTTGTAATTACTGAGACCTGAATGGTTACATTTCTCACCTGTGTAGTATATAATGTGTTGTTGAACATGTATGCGTATCAGTCCTGACGATGACATAATATATGCCGAAATATTGATCAAAATATGGCTTTTCTGTCGTTATTCGGAGTAACAATACTTCTTTACTATGTAAAGCTACTCAGTGGATCATCTGGATCAAGGAAACAAAACTGCCATAATGGAGGGCGGTCATAATAGCAAGATGACCCGTAGTTGTTAATTTGAAAAACCGATACTACAAATCATGATCGATTTTGGATATGATTTGACACAGATTGCTGAATTGTATCAATCATTGCTTTCAAGTATATTTCTAGTCTACATGTATGAAATAAAAACTAATAAATGTCGGAATAAGAAAGTAGATATTCGGAGTTCCCAAGCTAATTAATCTCGCACACTTTCTACAGCGAACAAGCTCATATTTTTTCTTTCCCAGTCCTAAGGACCGGGTTATACGCTAGCAGGATACAATTATCTAAGAACATATGTTATAATAGATCTGCCAACACATTTGATAGAACGACCTTTATATTCACAGGACAAGCTCATTAATGATGCAGAACTGAAAGAGGAAATGTCCTGATGAACGTGATGCAAGGCCTGCTGCGCTTTAATCATATCTGACCTGAGCGACTGGCTGATTACTTAACGCTTTTATTCTCAAACTTTACTTCAAGGGTGATACATGTACATACTCTGGAAATAAATTCATTTGATAAAGAGTAATGGTCAGTGATTATGTTATTATGAACAGAACATCATGTCTTGCTGACATCATTGACAATTGCTAACCGATTCTCTCTTGTAGGACACCATCTTGTGTTTTTATTATTTGTATTTCATACACATTTGGAATTGGTGTTAACTGTCATACGAAATAGGTCTTCCGATTGTTGACGAGGAAATTCTTTTATAAACCATAGCTGAATACTGAATGTCGGACCTGACGCTTGCTATACAAAAAATAACAAGCAACCGCGGTGGAAAAATATAACGGCGTATCTGAGAAGAAATTATATTATCTCACAGGCTACTAATCTGGATTATACTGTACCCGAGGTCACCCATGGATCACCGGAAATTCCCGAATGTTTTCGGTGTGTCTGTATCTCAGTCACGCTGTCACTGTATAGTAGATGTTTATACAGTGGATGGGGGGAGGGCCCTCGGTGGCCGAATGATCTAAAGTGCTTCGCTGGTGACCGCTAGCCTCACACCGTTGAACCGGCACGGGTTCGAACCCAGCTGATCCATGTGTGGAAGTTTGTCAGTTACTTGCCGACGGGCGGTGGTTCTCTCCGGGCACTCCGGCTTCCTCCACCAACCAAAGTGACTGTCACCATATGAGTGAAACAACCTTGAGTGTGACATTAAGCCAAATCTCCCCCCCCCCCCTTATAGAGTGAACAAAGTGCCGACATGGCCACTAGCACATTTGTGTATAGGCTTAGAAAGTCAGGTGGCTAAGAGTGTCCGGCTTCGTCGTTATCCGTCGTTAGTTTCTGTAGAAAAAGGGATACGCTTAGTCAAGACTTTCTTAGCCTCCACACCGGCTTACGCCGAATAAGACATCAGCACATTGAGATGTTTTTGCGTATAGGTGATACAAATAAACAGTTCACCAGTAGGTCAGTAAAATCGAAATACCGCAACCAACACCGATTATAAGGATGGTGTGTTTCTGTTTTATGTAGCGCCGAAGCTCTTGTTATTCGATAATCTCCTGGAGAGATAAACTGCAATGGAAATTTAACGAGCCACATTTCGAGAAAAAAAATTACTGAGATATTACCTCCAGATATTGGAATAGCAATAACTCCTCGTTAAACAGTGATTTCGAGATTACAACCTAGAGAGAAATGCTTTTTCACTGAAATAAAGACAAATAGGGCAATTATCGATTGGACATGCAGCGAAAATCATTCATGGTGTCTCACCTTTCACAAGCTAAGGGTGATATAACAAAGAAGACCGAATATAATTTTAGTTTTTGCTCTAAATTTGATGTTTGCCTGCCTAATTATCCAGGAAATATCCTACTGGAAAGCTGTGTCTGAAATTGTTTTATATGTTGTAAAGTGCACAAATCGGATATGGAAAATCGAACTATAGAGATCACGAGCTGTCCTCAGAAAGTAGTGCTTTCGGGCTTTTCTTTCCATTTATTGCATTTATCGTGTCTGAAATGGAATAAAAGTAATTTATTTTGCTAAAGCAAATTATTCTCTATCATATTAATTTGTTCATCACAGCAAATATTCCACCACCCCCCCCCCCCCCCCCCACACACACGCGTTATATTTAGAAAAATTTGAGTCAGTAAATTTTTATAGCATCAGCAGTAACATTCAAAATTAGTTCTCAACACAACACGAGATGAAGTTATAAACATATATTTTCAAATAGGTTGCATTGCTCGTCGAAGGACTGTATTGATTGTTAAACAATAATTTATCCTAATATATCCCCTGAGAAACACCGAAGGATTGAATGGAAACAATACTGTTATATGCTGTTTAGACTCACACGTGAAATGCGTTCACATCGAGAAGATCAAAGTTTGTAGCATTAACAATATTGTAATAGCGTAAATTTACCACCTGTCTAATCGTGCTAATTGATAGAATTAATGGGAAAACACCTGCTTATATTAATGCCAGTTTTATATTGAATTAATAATAACATGCGATCACTTATAGGATAACACTTCCTTGGTGATGAATGATAGAGCGCTGGGACGACGATCTCCGTATGGAATTCGACCACGTTATCTTCAGAGTATGGTACCAACTCGCTATGTAGTTAATATTGTAACGTTCTAAACCAAATAGCCACGTCACCTTCAACAAAGAAGAATCTAAATAACATCTTGACCAAGGAAGAGTTTTGTAGAAAATACAGATCCTGTGGAGAATATTTAATTTTAGTCCTAACAATATCCCCATACGCAGTCAAAAATAGATGTCATAAACACAATTTATATAGCTTGCCCATTAAATAAGCACTTTTGCACAAGGTTTATCCTACATTTTCCGCTGTAGTTTTGGTTATCGTCTGAGATAATTCCATTTTTATTATTTTCTATAGTAATAACCATACATATGGTATCGGTATCATTTATTCATGTTCAGTTGGAGCCGTTAACACACCCACATAGAAAAACGCGTAACCTTGTGTAAAATAGTTCACCTAAATAAAGTTGCCTTGAGACAAAATCCTGGAGATTACAATAAAGCGTATTTACCTTTCTACCTACCAGCGATATGGGTTTATCCATTCCACCAATTATGAAACGGAGTCATTTTTTTCCTCTGTACTTCTGCACATACAAAACTTCTATGGATTCTTGCTTTGAAAATGTACGGTTTAGGTCGGTAAACTGGAATCGGTCTGATCATCATGCATTTGCTTGCGACTCCCGCCAAATATTTCCGCGTCGTTCTGCAGCTTTTGCACATCTTTTGCTATAAGTATATTTCAATTATGACAGCTGAAATCTTCAGTTCACATTCAGTGCATATAATATGGCGTCGATATATTGAGAACTATAAATATTCAAAACTATGATTGATAGCAGTTTTCTGGAATTTTAGTTTCACAATCCTTAAACATTTAACATCGCGATCAAATAATCTGCGTCCTTTAGTAATCACATAGAACTGTAACTAGTATATATTCGTGTTAATGGTTTGAACATCCACGTGTCATGGTTTATTTCTCGTTATATATTCCCGATAATCACCTTGATGAATCTGGGAAACGAAAGAAAATCAGAACATCGGAGCTGAATATAAAAGAGGAGTTTTTCTCAGATCGTACTGCGTGACATACAAACGAATTGTCTGTTTTCAACTCCATAAATACACCTTGTTAGATGTTATGCGGTTGCTAAAATCGATGAATCACTGCACTGGCGCTCTATTCACGCAGTATAAAGCAGATATATATGACGACCGAGGCCTTCCATGAGACGCTTCACCGTGTGTTACCAGAGAAGCCTAGCGGCACAAGCCACCGTTCCTTTATATATCCGTTTGTCCTTCGATACTAGGCATAATCATCCCTTATGACCTGCCGAGAACATTACCGCATGACATTATCGCATCGCAGTCACCTCGAGGCATACTTGGAGTATAGTTTCCGATTTGTTCTCATGTTCCACCATCGGTCACTTTGAATTCCTCGTTAGCCAGCATTGTCGTGTCCGGTATTGACAAGACACTTAGGGGGACAGACTAACACCAGCTGCCCAGTTCAATATTTTCACCGGTGGTCATTCAATATTTTCACAATCGCCTCTGGGAAACTTTTATGCATTTGCGATGCGACACGATCTAATTTGAGCAGTCAATCGATGATAAGACTAATAAATTGTTATCAAGTGATATCTGGCCCACTCACTCGAGGGCGCATGACGAGAAGGAGGTTTGGTCTCACAAGTTAGTCCTCTCGCCGAATAATCGATCGACAAGGGAGGAAGCGATGAAAAGCGGGAAAGCTTCCACACGCTGTCATTCTGCCTCATGACATAAACGATTGGACGCTGCTGGAGAGAAGACGGTAAAAATCTAGTTCGCAATACTGTGCCAATCATCCAGAAGCCAAAGAAGCATTGTACTATGGTGTTAAGACGATCGGTGGACAACAGTCCTTTCCAAGATCGTTTTGGAGAGGAGACTTTTTTACGGCAGTGTTGATACTAAGACGATGGGGTGATGCTCACGGGTCGGCTTTGGGCAGGAGCAGAATGCTTCCCGACCTCCTAGCACTATCGTCTACTTGGAAGGGGAACGCTCTTAGAGAATCTCTTGTATCAAAACATCGCCGACTGGTTTTCGTCTTGGTGGAAATATTTACCATGTTCACCTTCGTGTCGTCATTGAATGGCAATCAGACCGTGTCGGTGGGTCTTCTTGTTACCGGAAATTGTACCGGACTGGGGACGAGTTCCACAGTCAACAACACCATTAAAGCTGTCGAAAGAGACTTTGCCTCTGCTTTTGAAGTAAATTACACTCTCGCTTCTGTGTGTGATATTCAGATAGTAAATATGATGCAAATCTTGAATAAATTGTACGGCTCAGAGGACTTGGAATCAGTCATCTTGATCCCACGACCCGAAGACTGCCTCCTCAGTGTGCTTTACGCCAAAAACTACAACAAACTCACCGTCACTCCAAGTTGTCCAAGAAATGGAAGAACTTACTCTCGCCAGTTCGATGGTAGCAACGTTGTTTCGTTACAACCGTCTTCTACTTTTCAATCGAAAGCTTTGGATCTACTTTTGAAACATTTCCAATGGCACAACTTGTATTTCATCGTGTCTGTGGAGTCGTTCTGGCTGGACAGAGCACAAGATGTCTCCATCAAGCTGTCAGCCTTGGGTTACAAAGTTAAAAAATTCCTGCAGTTATCGCTTGGTGCTACTTCAAGCGATCTGAGACAAACAGTCCGGGAACTACTTCCAGAAAATAAAGGTAAGGCGGAATGTTTTCTTTAGTTAATATTTTTACTTTTGGTATGCGCTTCCCATATCGGTTAAAATTTTCAATATGGAAAAAATGAATTATACAGCGAGTAAAGTCATCAATTTATAACGTACTTCGAAGATGGGAATGCCTTATAATACGCTTTGTTGAAAATAACGTTCTTTCAGTTACCGCCAAGAACTCGAAACTTAAACAGCAAGATTTTGAGACGTGTTTTGCTAATAAAGTGCCTGCTGTTTGAGAAAATTGTCTAAACAGCAGTGCCTTGCTCGCACATTATCGCAAAATAATTGGTTAGATCAAATATTGGGAAATAAAATATGTCTAAAATTCTAACGTAAGAATCCATCTCGTAAAATTTCGTTCTTCAAGTTTGACAATGCATCTATGAACACAAACAAGGTAATGTGTTCAACATATAAATAAGCGGGAATTCTGGTACGGCCAGAGCATCTTACAAAAAGAGCAGAAAACCAACAATCCAGGTCTTGAAAATGCAATAAATCAACATTAAAATGTTCACACCCATCAGATCCAGGCTCCTTTCAAAATCAAAATTAAACAATTTCTTCATTCAGTCATTCACCGGAAGATAGTTTAGTTCTGAATAGTATAATTCGAATTTAGCAAACACATGACAAAACGGGGAAGGGTTATAGTCGATTTTGTTAAGTTAGTTCTTAAGCCTTTTTAATTTAAATTAATTTAAATTAGGTATAAGTCGCCTTGTGCATGTGCACTCGATTGAACCATTTTAAATGTTATACAACTGATAGATGCATCTTCTCTCAATCATATTTAGCTTGATCAAGATTGATTACGCATGTGATATGAACAGCTGCTTAATCACTAATTGTCCCATGTTGCTTTCGTTGTAAGAAAACAGTTATTATTAATGCTTTTAATAAGCGGGGTGTACATCTATTAAATCTCACATTCCCGGTGCGTACAAAGGTGCAATTACAATATCGCTGTGAATCAACTATCTTGTTTCATCATTTCTCATGACTGAAATGATGTCTGACCGTACACTGAACTAACTGCAATACACCGATATTAGACATCTATATCGTTCTGATATCATGTCGAAATTTATCAGTTCGTAGGCTTTTGCAAGGCAGAACCTATTCTACAGCCAAATTAATTGTTCAGTGATTTGACATAGCTTATTTTCTCCTGTAATTCGTATTAATCGGATTTCGTTTTCTTTCGAGCAAGGTTTGCATGTGCTTCCTCGTGCGTTCAAACTTAACGCGACAGTTATAATATCATTGCCAACCAGTCTTCATCAGTAACATGGGGTTCCTGAAGCTTCTGGTCTGTGTTTGTAATAAGGTTAGTGTATATCTCGCAGGATATATACCAGTTCGCTTAACAGCTCGAGCCCTAAATTGTTTTTCCGTTATGACGTCGCCGTAATGTGGACTAGAATTGTGCTTAATTCGATATTGGTATTCGCAGGGTTCGTACTTAAACTTGGAATATGATATAAAAAAATCGTATTCACATTATATCTGATTTTAGATTTATGGAATCCCGGGGGACAATAATACCCAACCAAACGTTGGATTTCCACGCCCTAATAACTGAGAAAAATATGCGAAATCACGTTTTCTGAATAATATATCGATTTATTAAATAACTATCTATGATATGAACCCAATACAAGGAAATCGGCCTGATTCATATGGTCACCAAATCGGGCCAATATGAGGAAGGTGGGCCAATACGGTAAAGCCGGTCCAATACGGGAAAACAGGGCCAATACGACCCTGGCCAATATGACTTTCAACATGGCGACGTTGACGATGAATGATCCTCAATTCGTGATCTTCTCCGAATGATGTCACTGTATTCTCATACTTTGGATATTCGTTAGCTTCTGTGATAATTTTCGATCTACTGTGATAATTTTCGATAGATCTATGCACCAGTATCCAAACCTTGAAATCAAGGGTGGCGATCCATGCTGAAATAGACTATAGTGACGCGAGCGTGACATCGACTTGCCACAAGCACAAGCAGACAACAAAACAGCGATTCAACACTTGCAATAGTGCACTGATGAACAAAGCGAAGACTACAGTGATATTTTAAGAAAGAAGATGATGCCATACTTGCAGCTAGTAGAGGTATTCACATGTGGATGGAACCGATAGAAATTAAATGCGAGGGAAACACATGGATGATGATGTTGAAAACTAGGGTCTCCATCGGTCTTCATCACCAAATCAGGACTGCATTTGGATCAATTCACCATATTTCGAGGTTGTATTTTGTCTCACCGTTCTCATCTAATAAAATTAGTATATTGCTTTCATGATATATATTGAACAATTGTAGAGGGAATCCACTTTCCGACTATAATGGTACTTTGAAACCACATTAATCGTGGGAAATTAATGAGTACTGTGAAGGAAGAAATATCCTGATTTGGGGGAGTCGCAGTACCAAAATATTCCTTGATACATGTATGAATTAAAGATTGTAGGTGAGTTATTTAATAAAAATGTCATTAACCAAGTGTTTTCATATTGGCCTTGTTATAGGTCCTCGGTCAGCCGTATTGGCCCGAGGCCGCACCTCGGACCTATAACAAGACCAATATGAAAACACTTGGTTAATAACATAATACTACAGTTCTATAATATCGATTTACAATCTAGCGATATTTCCTTCACTCTGCAGGCTATCTAAATACTCGGGCTTCCCCGCCAGTCTGAACTCCGCCATCCCAAGCCCCATCTCATCTCAATCCAATCCCGCCCAGCTCCAAAACTATTTGGGATGCAGCATAATCTCTTGAAACATATTTGAGGAATGGTGTTTATCAAGAACATTCTTGGCTTCTGCGTAGCGTTCTCCAAGACTACATGTACTAGTTAATTGGTTTGTCAGAATATCCACGGACTACTCTATCAAAATCAACACACTTTACTCGCTATTGTGCAGTCATCTAAATTAGGACTGTAACATCCCAAAGTGGAACTCGATTGCTTTATTGGAACAAAGACTTAGGCAAAAGCGAGTAGCTTTGACCGTACCATGCAAGAACAGCGATTACGCTTTCAGCTGCAGAGTTTCTTCGCAGTGAGTGTAGTCTAATAATGTTGCCGATTTTCGGCTGGAGACTAGAATGACATGAATCAGAGGCAGGCCAGTAGTATCAGTGATGTACGTACTGTCTCATTATGGGAGGCAAAGCTGAACACCCGGAGTGATGGATACATCCAACGAAATCTTGCTGAAAATCGATAAGAGTAGCTAGAAGGAAGAAATTCGCCCATAGATATTAGAGATTTTACGCTACTGTTATGAACAATATGTCCTTTGTCCATTTACTTGTCTATACGCCTTTTTCGTAACCCCTGTTGTTTTGCGCGCGGCACTGGCTACTGACGTCGAGTGGGATCGACTCCAGATACTGACACATGTTAACTTAATACAAACTGCACAGATATCAGAATATAATCGAGCAAATCTGTGTCAATATCTTTTCGTTTTTCATTATGTTTATTGATTACTAAACCTGAAGAGATGCCCGTTTCAGAAATGTACAGTTTGAAAAACATTTCCCTTTAAATCATGGCGAAATATTCACCTAAATAGATGGATTGTTTGCGATAAACCCACGCTCAGATTTTAGAATTTTCATAAAAGAAAAATCCAAGTATACATTTCTCATCCAGAGTATTATAAGACTATGAAAATATAATCCCATTTCTGTATCTTCAGCCGTTTTCTTGTAATGTTTAAAGAAAACATGTAAACGATCTACCGACTAATTTCGGGTGCCGAGCGGAACATTCCGCGGAAGGCCGATAGATACCGACACGTTATAAAAGATTCTGACACACGGCACACATGTAAATCAGAATATAATCAAGCAAAACACCAGCAAATATTTACCTTAAATTTACGTTGAACTTGATGTCATTGTAAAACTAAGCTTGTCTAGGCCATTTTTTACTATTATCCTTAACATCTTGTGCGCATGCTTTACATAAATTTAATTAAATTGAAAATTTGTGGGGGGTTTTCCAGGCATTCTTCAGTTCACTTTTAAAGACATTCACTGATTTGTCATTCACTGTTAACAGTCTATATTAAAAAGAAAAACATGAATACTCACCATACATGTATTTGCTGGTGTTTTTGCTCGATTATAATCTGATATGTGTGTAGTGTGCATTGGGTTAACATGTGTGAGTAACTGGAACCGACCCATTTGACGTCACTAACCAGTGACGCGCTCAAAACAGCAGGGGTTATGAAAAAGGTGTATAGCATAGGCTGTGGGCAATTCTCAGAAACAGTAGAGGTTGATACTCCACCTGTCTGCGTTCATTCAAGGATTGTGGGGTACATTTCCCCATCTGATCTTTCCTCACAGATAACACCATGGTTCCGCTCCCGGTTTTCCGATATTGACCTATACATTGAACGCCTAATCGCGGTTGCTGTAGTAAAGTTTCGTCGCTAAGAGGCTTGCCCATATCACCCCGTTTTCCACCATAACCATTTGCTTTGAAATAAAGACCGTTGATTGCCGTTTATCAGGTATACTGAATAAATCTAGACCCATGTATCATCATTCAATTCCAAGCCGGAGGCAAAACTGGACGTCAAGCTGAAATTTGTTTTCTGCACACTTATACACCGTGAATTGATTTCCATCCACAAGCCTATTTAAATCCAATATACCCTTTGGCTACTCCTCAGCTCATCACTTTCCCACAACATTCAAATGAGTGAGTGAGTAGGATTTTTACGTCGCTAACATCAATTGTTCAGTCATATCTCGACGACCCAGTCACATTATCCTCACATCGATCTAACAAGTCATTGATCTATCCTCTTCCTGCTGAGCGCCATGCGAGGAAGTTACAAGTTCCATTTTTAGGTCTTTTTTATGACTCGATCTGAGATCGAACCTGAGACGTACCACAAATCCACCGCTGTGCGTTCCATTCAAATGTTACATGTAATTGCAAGAGTCAACTCCGCCCCGACAATTATTCACACGAGACAAATCATGTATGAAATACAAGCATCAGAACCGACAGATGACAGTGGAATTTATCAATAGTATGTGTTACCTGTCTTTTTGCTGTTTGGTTGGGGGATAATCAGGCAAGTCAGCCAAAAGATCGGAAAAAAGCGAGTGAGCGAAACTACCGATGACTTATCATCTTCGTCTGACAAAGCACATTCTCTTCATAAATCCGCAAAATTTCCTTAATGCATGCGGATGATGTTGGTGAAATTTTGACCGAATCATCGGCAGTCATGACAGTAATGTTGATGCGCCAATCATAACCCGGAGAATCACATCTCTCAGTTAAGAGTCACGGTGAAATGAGATTCGTACAGTTGCGATAGACGATTGTATTCTGCTTTTAAGTTATTTTATTATGTCTATTGCTGTAATGTAAAATACTTGGGTCCCGAAAGAAAGAGAGGGTAGTACGATCATTTCAATATTAACGTCCAAAATTGATGGTTTGCGTCCTAGTCACGGAGATTTTCGCCGCGCTCGCGGCCCGTGTTTTACTTATCAGAGTTCATCTTTTCGAGGCGCGATTAGCTGCCTTATCCCTAATAACCCCATGTTGCTGGCATTGTATGAACACAATCATTATTATACTCTTAATAAGCGAGCTGTATATCTAATAAATCTCACCTGCCCGGTGCGCACAAAGATGCAATTACAATACAATTTATATATATATCGCTTTAAATCAACTACCTGTTTTATTATTTCTCATATGTTATTAACATTATGTCTGACCGTACACTGAATTAACTGCAGTATACCGATATTGGAATACCTATACCGTTCTAGTATTATTCCGAAGCCAGTTCGTTGGCTTTTGCCAGGAAAACCCTATATTCTATAGTCAAATTAATTGTTCCGTGATTCAACATGTTTTATAACGGTATTTTCTGCTGTAAGCCGTACTAATCGCGAATTTCGTTTTCTTTAGAGGGATATTTTCATGTGTTTCGTCATACGTTCAAACTGAACACGACCCTTATAATATCATTGTCAACAAGTCTTATTGTCAACCAGACTCCACCAATAACATGGAATTGCCTTTGTAATAAAGACAGGTTATTTCTCCTAAGATCTATACCTACTCGCGTGGCGGCTCGAACCGAACCATGTTTTCCGCTATGGCGTTATAATAATGTGGACTAGAATTTGATGAATTTTATATTGGTATTTGTTGAATTCATAATTGGAATATAATCGTATTCACACATATATCTGATTATAGATTTATGCAATCCCGGGGGATAATGATACCCAACTGAACGTCCTCTCAATTGAGAAAAATATGTGAAAGCACATTTTCTGAATAATATATGGACTTACAGTTCTATAATATCGATTTACAATCTGGCGATATTTCTTTAACTCTTCGTGTTATCCTTAATACCTGAGTATTCCCGCCATTTTAAATTATGCTTCTTCTCGAGTCCCACCTCATCTCACCCCAATTCCGTCCAGTTCCAAAACTGCTAGGAAAACCACATCTTCTCTTGAAACATATTTGAAAAATGGAGTTCATCAAGAAAACTCTTGGCTCTGAGTAGCATTGTCTAAGACTACCGGTTAATTGGTTTGACAGAATATCCATGGCCCACTCTATCAAAATCAACACACTTTACTCGCTATTGTGCAGTCATCTAAATTAGGACTGTAACGTTCCAAAGTGGAACTCGAGTGCTTTATTGGAACAAAGACTTCGACAAAAGCGAGTAGCCGCAATCTTTGACCGTACCATGCAAGAACAGCGATTGAGCTTCCAGTTGTAGAGTGAGTTTAGCCTGATAATATTGCCGATATTCGGATGGAGCCCAGAATGACATGTATTTCTGTCATTACCATACATGTATCAGAGACCGGTCAGAAGTATCAGTGATGTACGTACGGACCTCATTATGGGAGGCAAAGCTGAACACCCGCGATGGTGAAAACATCCAAAGAAATCTTTCTGAAAATGGATAAGAGTAGCTAGAAGGAAGAAATTCGCCCATAGATATTAGATGTTTCACGCTAGTGTTTACAAACAATATGTCCTCTGTTCATTTAGGTGTCAATAACAAAGGCTCTGGACAATTCTCAGAAACAGTACCTGATGCATCTCCCTGTTTGCTCTCATTCAAAGATTGGGAGGAGCATTTTGCCAGAGATACATGTATATCTGACCCTTCCTCGCCGATGGTTCTCCTCCTCTGTTTTCCGGGTATGACCTGTACATTGAAAGCCTAATCGCGGTTACTGTAGTAAAGATCCGTCGCTTACGGCTCGAGCTATTTTGTTAGGAGGCTGGCCACTTCGCCTTGTTTCCCTCCATGGAAATTGGCTTTGAAATCAAGGCCGTTGATTGCCGTTTATCAGGTATACTGAATAAATATAGACCCATATATCATCATGCAATTCCAAGCCGGAGGCAGAGCTGGACGTCATGCAATTCTGTTTCCTGCACACTCGTAGACGAGGAATTGATTGCTATAACACAAGCCCAGTTAAATCCAATATACCCTTTGGCAGTGTATGGAAGTGTGCATGCAGTGAGTATACTTCTACTATTCTTCGGCTCCTCATTTTCTCAAAACATTCAAATGAGTAGGAGTTAACGTCGCTTTCAACAATTGTTCAGTCATATTACGACGCCCCAGTCACAATTTTCTCATATACCGAGTCTACCAGTTCTTCATTTATCCTTTTCCTGCTGAGCGCCCAGCGAGGAAGATACAAGATCCATTATTTAAGTCTTTTGTATGACTTGACCCCGGATCGAACCTGGGACCTGCCGCTTGCGATGTGGGCGATTTACCACAAGATCTCACAAAGCCACCGCAGTGTAGTCCATTCTCACAAGAATCAACTCCTTCCCGACAATTCTTCACACGGAACAATCTATGTCAGACCTGACAATCAGTAGCCAGTTGCCGTCTATGAAGAATTCCTTCATGCGAAAGACATAATTCATCCGAAAATATCAGCACAAAACTCATCAGGCAATATCAGCACAAAACTCATAAGGCAATATCAGCACAAAACTCATCAGGCAATATCAGCACAAAACTCATAAGGCAATATCAGCTCAAAACTCATCAGGCAATATCAGCACAAAACTCATAAGGCAATATCAGCACAAAACTCATAAGGCAATATCAGCACAAAACTCATCAGGCAATATCAGCACATGACTGCAAGTAGAAATAAATAAATAAATATATGGACACAAGCTAGATCATTGCAACAGAGAACGGCCAATAGTTTTCAGTCGTAGATTGCGTCACGAATATCGATTCGCCCCTTTCCAGGCCTGGCATACATTTCGCTACAGGCGCACGCGGAAATCTGTGAATGAGTTTGCCCCTCTCCTGCTCCGTCCATCATCTCTAGCCACGGTTAGTCTGACAAATATGTACCATGCAGAATATGGGTTTGGCGTAACTTAAAACCAGTCGTAATTTTTAGGAGCGCTAAATCACATTCATGACCTCTCCGAATATACCCATATTTGAGCGAATTAGAAGTAGGGCAATATTTTATTCCCTTTGAACTCAGTAGTATGTGTCCTTGATTGTTTTGACTGGAGCAACGCCCACGTGTCATTTCCTCGATCATATCAAAGAGACCGTTCCACAGCGTATTCTCATATTAAGGGAGTAGAGGACGTTCATTCATTTGCCTGATCTTATGGGGCTACAACATGGTCATTTGTCAAATTTTTAAAAACAAGCTGAATTTCCTAACAAAAGTTCCCAGACATCTCAAAATGGAATAAAAATCAACAAAAGACACAATACAACCATTTATGCGTTTTACTGGTGGTTCGATAGTGTGATGGGATGGACCAAAAAATTGGCATTTTAAATTCAACGCTTGGAGGGTACAAAGTGCTCCATAGGTTAAAAATTATTCCTCTGGAATACCCCCAAATTCACTCTTATTCACTTTCAACAAGAAGAAAACTTCTGCATGGCTAATAAATGGAACTTCAATAATATTCTCCACACCCACCCTGATTCCCCACCCCCACCCCCTCCTGGAAATAGGACTGAAAAGGCTCTTTTTATCTGTTATACCTCTAATGTTTTCTAAGAAAGTATGGTGTCCCCCTGTTTTTATTACACATTTAACAAGCACTATATGTGTTTAGTGTTATATAACAAAATGGGAAAAATTTGACCTTGGGAAGTTTGATTTATTGAGCATCAAAGTAGAAAAAATTCAAATTTCCCTATGTATTCAGTGTTATGGCTTTTGAGTGGTATACATGCATTTGGCTGCCACATTTTTTTAACGAGCATGGTGACCCCCTATTTTTTCCCCATGGATCATCTTCTCCTAACCTGATGAAAAAATCCTGAAATTTAAAAAAACTTTCAACCTCTAGAAATGAACGTCCTCTACTCCCTTAAGGCGATTTTCAGTGACGTGCTATATATAGTACACTAGGTTTCCACGCTGTCTTAATATGTGTGATAACGTGTCAATCTAACTGACTTGAAGCTTCACAGTTGAGTGCCTACGCATTGAAAGATGTGAACGCATACACAAGCGTTGAAATAAGTAAATTGCTACATCATGCCCTACTAATTATAATTCCTATGCGGTTCAATAAATCTGCGAGTTTGATTCTCAAGAAAATTGAAGAAATATTTTGCACCCTTATTATTTACTTACCTGTGTGGGGGAAATGAAAGCAGCCAGAAAAGATGAAATCGTTAGATATTCACATTTACTAGTCAAAGCATATCCTGTATCTGGTACTATAAATACCGGCATGTACAAGATACATCTACGGTAAGAAATAATCTCGCCCATTTCAACGCTTTGATCCGGAACAGGGAGTTACCTGCACCTACATGTACAGGGCATTTCTAACTTGTTCAAGACGTTACAGCTGTTGACAGGTCATCGTCATGCTAGTCGACAGTCAGTCTTTCTCGAGAAGAAAGACTACCACATACAAATTGTGAAAATATATACATGTATACATATATTCCAATGTATATTCAGATTGCCTCGTTGAAGGATGTCGGAGAAGCGGTGGTGGTTTTGGTGGTGTTGGAGGTGGGGAAGTGTGTGTGTGTATTGTGCTACACTACATTCGGCAACAAGTTGTCATTTTATCTATGCATATCGGTGATGCTTTTTTCTATTTTTAGAATATGTGATTTACACAAACCATCAGTTTGTGAGTGCCTCAGCTCGAGCCATAAATGAATATCGTATTAGTCGCTGTAAATTTTACAGTAATTCACCGTAGTTTTACCGAAGCAAAGTTACCAGTAATTTACCGGGTGAAATAGACAGTAGTAAACTACTGTAAAAAAAAATACAGGAAATAGTGTGAGTCTAGAGTCTCTAAAATTCAAACCAAGTTTCTCAAGTTTTCTCGGTGCTAAAACAGAATCGTTGAGGTGAGTTAACTCATATACAGAGTCATCGAAAAAAGTATGACTGCCATTGACCCAAAACTTCTGACATACACTATTTTACTGACGGATGATTGTTTCAAGATCCGGGAATGAGGGTTTTTGTCAAATTGCAGTGAAGCCACGCCGAAGATTGTCAGTTCACGCGAAATCCAAATTCGAAATTGGAAGCGACATGGCGCGACAGAGTCAGTTTTGAGGTAGCGAGCATCTTGCTGATGGACCGATTGCATGTACGTGCATGGATATCTCAATTGGAGCGATATGCAAGAGGTGGGGGAAATTGACGACGTCTGGTGACTAAAAAGCAACCATATGATTTCACAGGAAAGCTTTTCTCGGCATCCTACTTTCAGACCCGAGAATACGGTGGATTCTCGGACTTAGTATCTCAGGATCGCTTTTATTGCAGCTGTTCATGTGGAGACTATGAAGTATCCCATGGCCTCTAGCACTGGCTTAAGCAGAATTAGATACGGTAGCTCGAGAGCTGTGATGAAAGATCAGCTCAAACAAATAATTCATCTGATGTTAATGGATGAACATCGAGGACGTCAGATGGAGCAAACGCCTCATCATGGGGTAAACCTGGTAAATGCAAGAATACACAAAATAACTAGCCTGTAATTACAACACATATTATGGAAGTGGAAGAGGTGCCGACATACTGACAGAGCCACATGACTTCTCAGTATAGCCTTTCGGTTAACATATATATAAAGCACATACCAATAATCTAACGATTCGTGATATGTGTTATATCTCAGGTACGCTCTTATTTTACCTGTTCATGTGGCAGCTGGGATGATATGACCACACGGCCCCTAGCACCGGCATAAGCGGTATTAGATACAAATCTAGAGAGCTATGATGGAAATGCTCTGACAACCCGTGTATTGGTAATTGGTGAGCTGTTTCGCTGTGACAACTCGTACACTGGGATTGGTGAGCTATATCGTCGTCAGATGAAAATGACGGCATTTAATACAAAAGACTAGTCTGTAAGGCCCGATGTCGACCCAGCATCAATTTCCCACAAATGCCATCATATATCAAAGACCAAAAGGTCTGTACAGGGGATGGGCCTCGGGGACGAAACGTCCACCAGCAGAATGCCCGACGTCGTGCGGCTTAAATTTCCCACCAAAGCAATAAACCTACATATATCTGTCGAATGACATGTACAGAGGGCGGGCCTCGGGCACTAACAGTCCCATAGCGCAATACTACAATACACGGGTAATAAATTGGAGCAATATGCAAGAGGTGGGAAAAATTGACGACGTCTGGCGACAAAAATGCAACCATATGACTTCACAGGAAACCTTCTCACGGCACCTCACTTTCACACTCCAGGATACGGTGGATTCCCGGACGTAGCCTTAGTATCTCAGCCGCGCTTTTATTGTAGATATTCATGTGGAGACTATGTATCCACACGGCCCCTAGCACCGGCTTTAGCGGAATCTGTGATGATAGATTAGCTCGAACAAATATTTCGTCTGAAGTTGATGGATGAGCATCGAGAACGTCATATGGAGTAAATCTGGTAAAGGCAAGAATACAAAAAAAAACTAGCCTGTAATGCCCGACGCCGTACGACTTAAATTTCCCACCAAAACAATAAACCTACATATATTTGTCGAATGATATGTACAAAGGGTGGGCCTCGGCGACTGAAAAAAAAACAGTCCAACGGCAGAATCTTACCGTACACAGTTAATAAATTGGAGCGATATGCAAGAGATGAGACAAATTGACTACGTCTGGCGCCTAAAGGCAACCATATGGCTCCAAAAGTAAGATTTCCTCGGCACCTCACTTTCAGACCCGAGAATACGGTGGATTCTCGGACGTAGCCTTAGTATGATTTTATTGCAGATGTTCATGTGGAGACTACGAAGTTTCAACAAGGTCCCTAGCACCGGCATCAGCGAAATTGAATATGCTAGCTCGGGAGCTGTGATGACAGATCACTCAAACAAATAATTCATCTGGTGTTAATCGATGAGGATCGAGGACCTCAGATGGAGTAAACGCTTCAACATGGGGTAAACCTGGTATATGCAAGAATACACAGAAAGACTAATTTGTCGAATGGCACGTACAGAAAGCCGACCTCGTGGACTAACGGAGGAATCCTACCATATACAGATAATAAATTGGAGCGAAATGCAAGAGGTGGAAAAATTTGACGTCTGGCGACGAAAACGCAACCATAGTTTTTTCCGCACCGACAACAGACCAACAGACCCCGATCGATAATGTGGATTCCTATTCATGGCCGATCCACTTTAGGTGCTTTCACGGGAATAGATCTCAGGAACGCCAACTATACTGAGGTATAGCTTCAAATAAAGCCATCCAGACTCTTTATCAGCATCCATCGAAATATCATCTTGGTATTCAATATATAGTATAGTTTTATTCTTTATAGTGGTAGGTACATGGTCCAAAATTACATAAGAATTCAAGGTTATAATATTTACCCAGCCCTAACTGGGCTTATTAACCACTACAAACATTAAAATATTTCCGAATGCCACGTGGTTCAAGGTGAAAATAATTTTTCACGCCTTTTACAATACGCTGACTTTATGAAATGACACATTTTTCTGGTATAATGTTCAAAGAGAAAAGCCATCTTGTCACCACAGGTAATAGTTACATCCCAGTTAACTCCTCTTATCAATTCTCGCCTTTCAATCTCATACAATTTACAAACAAATATAAAGTGTTTTTCATCTTCCCCCTGTCCACTATCACAAACTTCACATATCCTGTTATCTAGACTCTCTCCTCTGTATCTACCCACTTCCACTCTCAGGGGCAAGACACCACAGCGTAGCTGGGCGCACAGTGACCTTTCAAATTTTGTCAGATTAAACAAGAGATACTTTTCTGTTTTATATTCGGACTTAAATTCAACGTATGTCCTTAATTTAGGTTTCTTCAGGACATGCAGCTTGGGACCAACGATCAGAGTCTTCCATCGCCAAAGCATTTTGTACATAATTAATATCACACGATACAGTTTCCTCAAATATATGAACCATATCCAATTCAATAAGAATTTTCTTCACATAGGTAATCCAGTCACCTTGTTGGTCAATCTCCCAGAGGAATATCTGTTTAGCTAACCTGGAGTTACTCATTACAATTAACCGGTTCCATAATCGTATTATTTCAACATTTCTTACAGACTTTAATGATGGCCATCCAAAATCACCATAGATTGCATCCAGTGGCGTCAATTTATGTACCCCGAGATAATATCTTTGTGCTCGGTTAACAATATTATTATACCGACTGCAAAGTACTTTTTTGGATTCCCCATACAGAGACCCCATAATTTAACACGGGAAGGACACATTTATTAAACAGCGTAGTATAAGTTTGAAATCCGAGATCTGATATATATCTACACTTATATAAATCTGGGTTGACCCAGCGAACTGACAAATATTGGTATTTTGGTTTAGCATTGGTGGATCCGTCCATGGTTGGGATAACTTTAGTATTCAGATCATAGACGTCGTCTATCCATCTGCCAAGGATTCCCCCTTTGGATTTGAGAGAAAAATCCGAGAGCGGGAACTATTCTGGATGCTAGAACTTGGATCAGTATTTCCTTATGGTTTAAATTATAATGTCAGTGGTTTCGGCAATGTTACAAACAGCCGTTCAAATATATCCAATATTACCCAGCTATTTAAATCCCATCAACGGAGGCATCGCAGTCATGGTTGGAAAAAGTTTAATAGTGCGATGATTCACGATCATATCACTTTAAATTATTTAGTGGGTTTAACTAACAGACTCAATAGTATACTTTCTTATGTACAGTTCTGTATGTGCTACCTCTGAGAGCTTCAAATCTTAGCCAGAGATATGCAACAGTTTGCGTCTTCAGGAAATATAATACCACCAAAAATCACTAAAGTATGTCACGATATAGCGTATTTTCGGTTGTATCGTCCAGTGAACTTAATCGAAACATCCCAAGATCGGTTTTCTTGAAACTCAACTACTTAGATAAAGGACAGAACATTATTAATTTTCCTCGAATCCTGAATGATTCAGATGTACGCACCGCTGTACCAAACTATGTTAAGTTCACAGAACCTCCTTGCATTTCATATAAGTATACTAAATCTATATCCACCAAAATATTCAATTACTCTAATGCTGTCAAGGAGTTTGACTGGAACTTATACACGTCGGGAGGCTATAGTTGTGATTGTGACTCGTCGAACTTTATCTATACACCATGAAAATATATTGTGACTGGTAACCTTGATGTAGTGAGTGAGAAGGACCTAAGATTACTCCTGATGAAGGGACCTAAATATAGAGAGCCGAGAAGAATAAATCTGACTGCCGACCAGAAGATAGTCCTGTCTGCATTGGAACAGTACTTTATTGATTGGTTTAAACGAGAAAAAGTTGAACCTACAGTACTCGCTGATTGACTGGACCTCATTAAGAGCAAGGTCGTTGAAACAATCCGCCATATTGAGAGAAGTACCCTTCCCCAAGCAAAACAAGCACTGAGAAATCTCAATTCGCAAGTAGTTCTAGCAAATCTCCAGATTAAATTGATCATAGTCCCAGCAGACAAGGCTCCAAGTAATATAATATTTGCATATGTATATATTACTATTACCAGGTGCAGGTTGAAGGATTGAGTGTAAACATATCATCATCAAATACGTCTACTTACTCCCAAACTGCATTTACTCTGGAAGATTTATTTAACAATCACAAAACGTTTCTCATGGAAATAGGTATTTGTCTTCTAACCAATCATAATGACATACCAAAGGTATACTGCACTCCCAAAATGCATAAATCACCATACAAAGATAGATTCATAGAAGCAGCACCACCAAGCTTGTTTCAACCCTGTTGACGAGGGCCCTTCAGGAGGTAAAAGCATTTTGGGAAGGTGGATATTGAAAAACTCAAAATATCTTATGGAAGAACTTGATGCTAAAGGTCACATACCGTACAGACATGTATCCACATGGGATTTCTCGACTCTCTCTACTACAATCCCTCATCAGGAGCTTATTGACCGTCTAACTTCATTAATAGCATCTGTGTTCAAAAAAACCCCAGATCGTAGATACATTGGTGTCGGAAGCCATAAAGAATTCATTCGCTCTACTATATCATTCATGGGATGTTTCTTTGGTTATAGAGCTGTTTGAATTTCTCATTAAAAACACATGTATCTATGTGAAATTTGGCAACACAGTATATCAACAGCATATAGGTATTCCAATGGGTACTAATTGTGCCCCCCTGTTGGCTGAACTTTTTCTGTTCTCGTATGAATATGACTATATGCATGCGCTTTCAAAAACCGATCCAATCAAAACCCGTTCCTTCTCATTCACCAAACGCTATATAAATGACGCAGTGAAGGATATATATCCACCTTCACTGGATTTGAAGGAAACTACAGATAGCACTACATGCACATCATATTTAGACCTATATCTCTATAAAAATGAAGCGGGCCTTCTCTCTCGTCGACTTTATGACAAAAGAGATGATTACAATATAGACAGATGATTAAACTATCCCTATCTGGACAGTACTATACCAGAGGGACCTGCACATGACGTATACATATCTCACCTAGTAGCATTTGCTAGATCCTTTGTTAAATGTGACGATTTTAGTCAACGTCACAAAACATTGTTTCAGAAACTTATCAAACAGGGCTATACCACCAAGTGCCTCCACTCAAAGTTTCTCAAATTTGGCGATACATATCGCATGCTGATAGCAAAATACGAGCGTAGCGTGCAACATCTATGACGTTAGGTTTCGTAACTTGTGTCTAATTCCGCTCAATCCGGGGCTTGTGGCCGTATGAACCCATGTACGTCAAGTTCCCATGGTGCTCATATGCACAGTCACAATCAAAGCGTGACTGAGATATATCATTTTCACGACTCTACAACGAATACTGTGGATTAAGAATACTGATCAGCGATACAGATTTGATATCTTTGGAAAATCATGATGTCTTGCCGACACCATTGAAAACTGTTGACCGCTTCTCTCTTGTAAGAAACTAGCCTATGTTTATGTATACTATGATTGTCTTTTTCAGTTTAGTGCTAATACAGTTATATGGAATAGGTCTTTGGATTATGGACGCGGATATTCTTTAATGGAGGACGGCTGAATTATGAATGACGGACCTATCTGGTGATTCTCGATATGACCCCTATGGAGTTGACTGATGCTTCCCTAGGGAATCCAGATGGCGACCGTATAACAACCAGAATATCATGGCATAATCTGTCACATGTATCGAAACCAGAATACCGATAGTTGATTCTTGTTACTTTGAAGTTGCCTGATGTTTTTCGTTCAACCGAAATGGCAATCAAACAGGTATGTTTGTCTCTTACCTTTCTTATCTTGTCACTGTAAATATAACCGGCTAAATCTCATTCTGAGGCGAAGCACCGAATTTAGGTTCCGCTAAATTATCAGGAAAATATTGCAAGGGAAGTTCGTTTTTTCATGGAAACAGCTATCTATTTTCGCTCTCTTAATTGTTAAATTAATCCATTTTAATCGACGTCACAAAATATTATTGCAGAAACGTATAACACAGGGCTATACCACCAAGCGCCTCCACTCAAAGTTTCTCAAATCTGACGATACATGTCACATGTTGAGAGGAAAATAAGAGCGTAGCGTCCAAGATCTATGGCGTTACGTTTCGTATCTTTTATCTAATTTCGCTTAACCCGGGGCTAGCGGCCGTATGAACCCATGTATCTCAAGTTTCTGACGGTGTTCATAAGAACAACTACAATCAAATTAAGCATGACTGTGACACATCATACTCTAGATAACTAGTTTACATCGAAAATCTTGTGGATTAAGAATACTAATCAGCGATGAGGATTTAATATTTTTGGAACATCATGATGTCTTGCCGGCATCATTGAAAACTGTTGACCGCTCCTCACTTGCAGGAAACTAGCCTATAGTTATGTATGCTATGATATATTTTTCATAATTTGGTGTTATTACTGTTATATGGATTAGGCCTTCGGATTATAAAGGCGAAGATTCTTTAATGTTCGACGACTGACGCTTGTATCGTAGATTTGTTGAACGTGGGGATAGTGTGGACCTAATTGATTCACAACAATGAGTGAGGGAGATGGCGCCATTCTTTATGATATTTATTCAGAAGAATTGGTGTGAGGGAGGAGGTACTGAAGTTCCATAAATCCCCCCTCCCTCATATTGTTAGACCTACACTGTCAGAAGTATTGGGTCAAATTGACTAGGTATTTTGGGGGTATAGACCTGACGGACACAAAGCGTTTGGAATTTGACCCAAACAGTTTGGATCTTTTTGACCCAACTATTTTTGGTACGTCACCATGGGCGTCGCTAGGATTTTTCAAGGGGGGGTCGATTATCATAGCACTTTAGGCGAGGGTCCAGGGGCCGCCTAGGCCCCGGAAGCTCCGGGGTCCTAGATGCCCAGAGATGCGTTCTAAGCGTTTTCCCGGAATTAAATCTGAACATAATGTATGCAGACTTAGGGTTATATTATACAGCTCTGAGACCTTAGGTGGCCTGAGATGCATTCTGAGTGATTTCCAACAGTTAAACTAACACATCATTTGTCAAATATCAGTGTTATATTTTATTCTCTTATTTTGAAAACACAATAATAATGCTTTGGACCGATATACCTCGTAGGCTAACCCAGTAGCGTCGGAACGTAATCGAAAGTGGAGGGCCCACTATCACAGCTCAACAGGCGGGGGTCCAGGGGCCGCCTAGGCCCCGAAGCTCCGGAGCCCTATAGATTGCCGGAGATGCGTTCTGAACGCTTTTCCGGAAATAAAACTGATCATACTGCCTGCACATTTATGATTCTATTTTCACGATTTATGATTCTATTTTCACGCAATTATAAGCATGCATCGATATTGAAAAAAATCGCACCTCATGTCTGCATTCATTTGACGTTCTAGGTATATTTATAATATTCAAAACGATGACTTTTAGTTCTTGGGAGGGAAACCAATATGCCTACCGATACGATTCATTCACACAAAGATAAAACAAGAAAATCCTCACAGCCCAACAGGCGAGGGTCCACGGGTCGCTTAGGCCCGGAAGCTCCGAAGTTCCAGATCTCCAGAGATGCGTTCTAAGCGTTTTCCCAGAAATAAATTCGAACATAATGTATGCAGATTTATGGTTCTATTTTCACGTATGTTTCGCATTTTTAAGCACATATCGATATTGAAAAAATCATACTTCATGCCTGAATCCATTTGACTTTCTAGTTATATTTAACACATGAAAAAAACATATAAAAAACGGCCATCATGGAACATTATAGAACCAATATGATAGCGATTCATTTACACAAAGCTAAGCGATCCTGACAGGCGAGGGTCCAGGGGCCGCCTAGGTCCCGGAAGCCCCGGAGTCTCCGTTGCCGGAGATGCGTTTTTCGCGTTTTTCCTGAAACAAATCTGAACACAATGTATATAGATTTATGGTTCTATTTTCACATCGGTTTCGCATAAACCCGCATCGATATTGAAGAATATGCCGGACTCCATTTGACTTCCTGAGGTGGAGTCTCATGAACAGAGATACAGCTCTTTCATAATCCACTTTATGACCATCATGAGCGCCAAAGCGTATATTCATGAGCGCCAAAGCGGAAATTCATGAGCGCCAAAGCGGAAAATCGCGGTGAACCCATTGTTGAGCGAACTGACGCGTCACTACTGGAACGAAGCATGCTTACGTTTCTGGAGACGGACATTTTTTATTTCATTCTTTTCCCTTTTGTTTGTTTTGTTTTCGTTTTCTGTTTTTAGCTTTTTCTTCTTTCTTTTTTTGGCGCGTCCAAGGGGGGGGGGGGGTCGTTCGCACCTGACGACCCCCCCCTAGCGACGCCCCTGGTCACGTCAAAAGCAAAAAATTCTGACAGTGTACGACGCGCGCGTATACGAATGATTTGCGGTCACAGACCACAGAGGATAACGGTCAAAGGGAGATAATTTATAGACTAGATAGAAATGTATACCCAACAGATAAAGCTGAGATACATATGTATTCTCTTCGATGATCAATCTCTACAGACAAATTCCTGAGTTACGAGCATTGTCAGAAATAATTTTTTTCCGTTAATAAACGTATCAATAACTTTGGGTTCCCTATACCATCAACATTTGGGTCTCATCAATACGATTGCTTGGACATCGACTATCTCAATAATACCTGCACGGAGCGATATCCGATATCTTATAGTATACTCTTGTATACTTTACTCGTGTTGACCCGGCGAATGTTTTTGATAACCCTTCCAGAAAAACCATTTCCTGACCTTCAAAATAATAAAAATACGAATAACTTCCATACCATTTGTAAGAAGTTTATTGGAACGGGAATTAAAAAAAAATACATTTGCAAATATAGACGTGCGATTTCGTAAATCGACCAAAATTAGCTATCGAAAGTAGCCCACAATGCCTGGTAGGGTTAAAAATAGTTCAAAAGAACAGATATGTTAGTTTCAATATTTATTTGAGGGTGCTTTGACTTACAAAATCAAAAGGATTTCGAAATGCCACACAAAAGTGATGTAGGCCAGTTGCAACCACTTTTGGTAGTTCAAAAAATTTCTTTTAACAGTGTGTACGGTAGAAGTTCTTTTTATTTTTTATCTTCAACTTTTTTGAATGATCTATTATACATGTATACCTCTTTCATCGCGGACCGAGAGTTTTGATACCAATTAGTCAACCGTGAGGTCAAATTGATCTTGAGAGAAGGGATTATGTCACATCAGATTATTCTTTATAAAATAAAAATGTTCGAATTATCTGACCGAAAAATCGACCCCAAAAAGGCCTCTTTCAAATCCACCTCACCGTAACGTCAACAATCTTGCCATTTTCTGACAGAGCTTGACCCGAAGGTGCAGTATTGACAGTTTCAGCTCCTAGCTAAAATATTGGGGCAAAATGGTAACGCGTTCCTGTGATCTACAAAATCTATTATGTAGGAACTGAGCATCCATCACCTTCCGTACACTTCGTCGCCTTCAAACTAATCGGTCTTCTTTAAATTACTCAAACTATAACCTCCACAACCTTCTAATAAAAGTTCAAAAATGAAACTTGGCTTCACAAACTACTTACTCGGTAGCCCCAAAGTCCATATCCGGTAGTTCGAAATATCAGTGTTTTGGTAGTAACGTTCCAACAACAGAATGATCAGTTATCGGTAGCTAAAAACCCCAGATGGAACCGATAAAAAAAAACATATTGAACCTAACAATATCGGTAGTTCGAACTAGTAGGCCGGCCAAGTACCTCAAAAACGCTTTTAAAAACTTTCGATGGCATATTTTGTTGCAAATGGGTACCCATGCTAAATTAGTTCTTTGAGTAGTAGGGATCAAGGTAGGAGGGGATACCACCCTGATTTTGGTCAATTAATGTCATTTTGGGGTCACTTTTGGGGTCAAATAATGTCCAAAATGGGTAAAAATCAGTTATAAATTAATATCTAGCGTACTGTTTTTTACCAATGCGTATCCAAGCTGAATTAGTTGTATGTAGTGTAGAGTTTAAGGTAGTCAGGTCATTTTAGGGTCACTTTTGCGTCAAATAAGGTCAAAAATTTGCGAAAATCGGTTATAACTTAACATGCACAGTAGTATTTGTTACCAATGAGTATCCAAGATGAATTAGCTGTATGTAGTGTAGAGTTTAAGGTAGTCACAGATAACACGTCAGTTACTAGTATTAGGGTCATTTTAGGGTTATTTTTGATCAAATGAGGTCAAAAAGTGGTGAAAATCGGTTATAAATTAATATGCACAGTACTAATTGTTATGAATGGGTATCCAAGTTGAATTAGTTGAATGTAGTATACGGTTAGAGGTATCCATAGATAACACGTTAATTATTTGAATTGTCGTCATTTTATGGTCATTTTTAGGTCAAACGCGATCAACAATGTTCAAAAATCGTTTATAAATGAATATCCACAGTTTTAACTGTTACGAATGAGTATCCAAACTGAATTAGTTGTATGTAGCGTAAGGTTTAAATTTGTCATAGATAACACGTTATTTATTCAAATTAAGGTCATTTTAGGGCAATTTTTTGGTAAATGAGGTCAAAATGGGTACAAATCGATTATAAATTAATATCCATAATACTAATTATTACGAATGGGTACACAGGCGGAATATCTTGATTTTTGGCATATGTAAATAGATTCAAAATGGGAATAAGATGTTAGGCTATGCATACATGTAGATATATCTCGGTTTTGATAAATTTGCATAATGATCTAAGAATAATACCTTGAACTATACGAGCAACAAACAACAGTGTGGTTTTCAGATGACCCCACATGGCCGCCATTCTGAATTTGACCATCAAATCTTGGTTTTTGGCATAAGTAGATAGATTCAAAATGGACATACGGTGTTGGGCCATGGACAGAGATGCCTCGGTTTTGATAAATTTGCCCATTGAGGTAAGAATAATGGTTCGAACTACACGAACAACAGGAAAAAGTGTGATCTTCAGATGACCCAATATGGCCGCTATTTTGAATTTGACCATCAAATCTTGACCTTTGGGATACGTAAATAGATTCACAATGGGAATAGGATGCTGGGCTATGCTTAGAGATCCCACGGTTTTGATAAATTTGTATAATGAGCTTAAAATGATGCCTGTTATATGAATAACCTGAAAAGGGCGATTTATGGATAAACCCACATGAGCGCCATTTTGAGTTAACGCATGATTGTTAATCACTAGAATTATAGAAATGAGCTTAAAATTAGCCAAATATAATATTCCAAAACGTCTTCGCTCTCGATTTTCAATCATTCTGGTGATACTGCCAATGTTCAAAAGGGCACTAAATTTCCGAACCCCTTATCGTTAGGCCAGAAAGGGTTACCGGTAACTCAAACTACTTCAAACTACCTCAAAAAACTTCGCACCAACAATTATCTTGATTGGGAAGGTTCAATCTATAAGAAAATGCATGTTGCAAAAATTCACAAACAAAAATGCTGAAATACCCTTCACTATACGTATCTTAAAATTTACCCTATAGAACTGCTTCAAATTTGATACCCATTTCTTATACAAGGAGTTTCATACAAAACGGGTTTAAATTGTTTTAAGGCCCATCTTTTAGCCATCTTTGGATCAGTGTTTGACCTCAAAATGACCTCAGAATGACCTCAAATTGTCAAATTTGTCTTGGTATCCAACCCTACCATGAAACGTACTGCATACAAAAGTACTTAACGAACAGCACAATAAATATGCAATAAAACAGAATTTTCCGCATTTTTGACATCATTTTACCCGTAAAGTGATCCTAAAATGACCTCAATTTCAATATTTGATGAGCTAGCCATACCTGTGGTAAAACCCTAGAATACATAAAACCAATTAGTGTGTATACCGGTCATCACAATGAAAATTAATTTAGGAACGGCTTTTACCAATTTTGACCTTATTTGACCCAAAAGTGACCCCAAAATACCCTTTAATGCCAAAAATCCAGGTGGTATCCCCTCCTACCTTGAACCCAACCACACAAAGAACCAATTTAGCATGGGTACCTATTTGTAACAAACAATGCCATCAAAAGTTACATTTCGTGTCCTTGGCCGGCCTACTATAGTGATATCTGGTATATTTTGAACTTAAAAATTATCCAAATATTTCATTGTGCTCAGCAACGACTTTTGATGCGCGCGCACGGAACCGCACATGGATTGCTGCTGATGTACTGAGATAATCATAATGGTCTTTTCTTTGAAGATAAAGGTAATATGACGGGGAGAGGATTTATCAACAAATGCTACTTTTTATTAGCAGAAAATATTCCTTCATGTTGAAGTATAGTCAAAAACGAAATTTTACTAACTAGAAATGCCTGGGCGACGCTACACAGTGGGTTACTTGTCAGTGCACAGTCATTATATTGTCCCCAATTCATATGAGAAAACCCGCATTCAACTGAATGAAAACAATGTTATTGTATACCGTATTGCTAAAGGCTGTTGATCACGCGAACAATATACTTGTGATAGTAAAAAATTGTGATATAATTTCACACCCCATGGTAGTTTTCGAAATATATTTCTGTTGGTGTGAACGCCTGTGGTTTGGGTATAGTGTTTCCACTAATCGTCATCGCTTCAACCAAATATCGACATTGGCCGTCAGAATATACTGTGATTGAAAATGTTCGTTTTACCCGTGTTGGGTTTCTGTGTAATGGTATCGGGTAAGTTTGATGTTCGTGAAATACTTTCCCTTATCCTTTCGTGAATATCTAGATGAAATTATGGTTTTCCAAGTGGATTGGTATCAATCCTAGGCATATTTCATGTGCTGCACTATGTTTCACCTGACTGATCTGCGGAACAAGTTCAAACGCATTAGACAGAAGATAGCAACGGAAGTACTATATCATACGTCTTCAGCTGCCCTTGTCAGGGAAGTACTGTGCCATACGTCTCGAGCTTCCTCTTGCCATGGAAGTACTTTGCCATATGGCTGGAGACCCCTTGCCATTGGAGTGCTGCGCCATACGTCTCCAGCTGCCATACGTCTCGAGTTCACCCTTGTCATGGAAGTACTTTGCCATACGTCTCGAGTTCCCCTTGTCATGGAAGTACTGTGCCATACGTCTCGAGGTTCCTCTTGCCATGGATCTACTGTGCCATACGTCTCGAGATCCCCCTTGCCATGGAAGCACCATATCATGCGTCTCCAGCTTCCTCTTTCCATAAAAGCACTGTGCCATACGTATCGAGCCCCCACCTGCCATGGAAGCACCATATCATGCGTCTCCAGCTTCCTCTTTCCATGAAAGTACTGTGCCATACGTATCGAGCCCCCACCTGCCATGGAAAGAATGTGCTATACCTCTCGGTCTCTCTTTTACCATGCAAGCACTGTATCATACGTGTCAAGATTCCCCTGCCATGGAGATACTGTGTCATACGTCTGGGACCCCATTTTCATGGAAGTATTATGCCATTCATCTCGAGCTCCCCTTTGCCTGGAAGTACTGTGCCATATGTCACGAGCTCCCCTTGCGCTGGAAATACTGTAACTCTCGCCTCGAGTTCCCCTTGCTCTCGATTTACCATGCAAGCACTGCGGCGTATGTGTCAAGCTGCTCCTGTCATGGAGTATTGTGCAATACATCTAGAGCCCCCTTTCCAGGGAAGTACTATGCCATTCGTCTCGAGCTCCCCCTTGCCTGGAAGAACTGCAGCATACGTCTCCAGCTCCCTCTTGCCCTGGAAGTAATGTGTAATATGTCTCGAGCTCCGCTTGCGCTGGAAGTACTGTAACACACGTCTCGGGCTCCCCTTGCCCTCGATCTACTGTGCCAAATGTCCCTAGGCCCCCTTGGCCTAGAAGTACTGTGCCATACGTCTCCAGGTCGTCGTTGTTCAGGAAGTACTGTGCCATACGTCTCCGGCTCGCCGCCGTCCAGGAAGTACTGTGCCATACGTCTCGAGCTCTCTTTTACCATGCAAGTACTGTACCATACATCTAGAGCTCCCTTGAACAAGGAAGTACTATGCCATTCGTCTCGAGCTCCCCCTTGCCTGGAAGTACTGCGGCATACGTCTCCAGCTCCCCTTGCCATGGAAGTACTGTGCCATATGTCTCGAGCTCCCCTTGCGCTGGAAGTACTGTAACATACGTCACGAGCTCTCCTTGCCCTCGATCTACTGTGCCATATATCCCTAGCCCCCCTTGCCCTGGAAGTACTGTGCCATACGTCTCGAGCACCTTCTTACCATGCAAGTACTCTGCCATACCTATCAAGCTGCCGTCTTCGAAGTACTGTGCCGTACGTCTAGAGCCTCTTTTCCATGAAAGTACTATGCCATTGGTCTCGAGCCGCCCCTTGACTGGAATTACTGTGACTCACGTCTCGAGCTCCTCTTGCTCTCGATTTACTGTGTCATATTTCCCTAGCTCCCCTTGCCCTGGAAGTACTGTGTCATACGTCTCCAGTTCGCCATTGTCCAGGATGTGCTGTGCCATACGTCTCCAGCACCTCATGTTCGTGAAATACTGTGACATGCGTCTCCGGCTGCAACGTTTCCTGGGAGTACTGTGTCACGCGTATTGCCCCTTGCTCTTGAAGTACTGTGCCATACGTCTCCAGCTCCCCCGTGTCCTGGAATTACTGTGTCATGCGTCTTGAGCTCCCCTTGCCCTGAAAGCACTTTGTCATGCGTCTCCATCCCTCCTTGCTCTTGAAGTACTGTGTCATACGTCTCCAACGTTTTCCGTTTGATATGTAGAACGTTAGTTTAGTATAAACCGTATTGGCGTTGGTGGACTTGTTATTCGTGTCCAGTCATTTATTAGGGGAGGGGGTCCTGGGTGCACGTGACGGTGGCGACGATTTGTAGTATCGTGATGGTCGCAGTGGTGATAAACCACATGGTGATGGTGGTAGTTGTGACAACAAATCGCTTTTGTGGCATGCCTCCCTGGCGTAAGTGACTGTGTGGACGCGTGAACTCTTCATGGATGACGGTTGACCACTGAACGTTGGATCAGGCTCTTGTTCATACGAGTTCCGGTGTAAACCGCCGCCACTGTGTGCCAAGCATCAGCGCTCTGTCAACATGTCCTTGGTTTGTTCAACAGTAGAACTTGAGGCTCAGCCGAAGGTATCCAAACATCCATTCACAATGAGAGCTAGCAGAACGACGAGTTGATGGAATATTCAAAGTCATAAAAATCTTCGGAGCAGTCTAATCTAAGACCATCTTCCAAATGTACCGCCCGTTTTTAAAGTCAAAGACAGGATGCTTAAGAAAATATATCCCTCAAACACGTGAGCTTAAATACTTATTATTCGGGTCAATCCAGACCAATGTGGTCGTCCTGGACGATCTGATGAGCGCTGGAAAACGAGAGCAAATACCGTCTCTTTTTTCACACAACATTTGCATTACCGGAATCTGTCAGTGATACCGGAATATCGCCTTGAGCTGCCGAAACAAGGCGCTATTCAAAGATCGTCAACAGACAACAGAATCAACTGATGACAGAATGTGAAACTCCAGCATTGTCTTCGTCCTGTACCCACTGGCCTGTGGAAATATAACAACGGGAGTCGATAAATACGACTCACTGTCACACATCATTACACACAAGCCACGAGAACTGTAGTAGTAAAGAGTAGAGAAAAAACAACATGGCGTTGCCTGTTAAAAGCCGAATTGCTCATCGAGATAGTCAAAATCAAGAAGTTCATAACCCTATCTGGCCTGCGCTCTTTGGAACCTGCCCTGGCCTGGTCATTATTCTTACCCCTTGAGCTTGGGGACTGAATCTTACCACCCTATACCCTTGGGTTACGCTCTACCAGAAAATGTAAAAAAATCCAAGATGGCCTCTTTGATGACGTCATTTTCTAAAACGGTATTTTTTGGTCGATTTTTTTTGGTCGAGTTTTTTATTTATGCAATTTCTCCGCAAAAACTGTATGATAAATTAGCAAATATTAATGTGATGTGAAATCAAATAGTTTTTGCCCATTTTTCATCGCCGAAAGGCAGAAATGTTGAACAAATATGACAAAAACATCACTTTTCTGGTCAATCTGTAACCAACTGGGTCATCTATACGCGGTAAGACTGACCCGGGGGTCGTGTGTATCCATGTTCAGCCTACTTTCGGCAACTGCAAGAGGGAATTTCCAGAAATCAATACCACGTGACTTCGTCAGTCAAACAGCTAAGGTCTACCAACGTAACCTCAACGTTACCCGCCATTTTCGAGTCATGTGATGTCCTACTTGTTCAAAATTGCAGATCTATCATACCTCTTGGATGATACGAAAGTAATTCATACCTATATATTTTGTAAGCCCAGGCAATATCTGTTTCCGAAGTGGTATGAAAACCTGTAATTTATCAGATATCTCGAGTCTGTTCTCCGCCGGATGAAGGCCGAACAGAATACGGTAAAGTACCGGAGAGCGATAATGGAGACACACGATTCGCAAGCCATCTTATGGATAGCGAAGTGTACGCAAATGTTTTCTGGTATACCACATGGTCGCCATCTTGAATTTATCCATGATCCTCAGATCGGGGGTTATGCCAATATGATAAACTATAAAGTCAAGGAGTTTCAGCTCTCCATTTTTGATATGGAGATAGCGCAGAAAGTTTGGTAGGGGGGAGGGCATTTGCCCCCCCCGGCTTCCGCCCTTCCAGGCCAGGTAGGGTTAAGAATCCCAAAATCCTAACACCGCCAATGTTGAAATGCCAACATCAAGACAAGACATTACGAGACACTAACCCCAGCGCCATAGTTCCCCAGAAACAATTATTTGAATGCGTAACAGGGAATATAATAACGCACACATGGCAAATACAGGTACTATAATCTATTAAAGATTTTAGAAGACTCATTAAATCATGGACCGGTTTTACATGTAACTGCCGATTTTGTAAAGGCTGATTTTAACATATAATCAATGTTTTTATGCTCCTCTGCCTGCATGTAATCTGTAAAATCTGGTTTTAGCATAAATACACTGTTTTACTGTCCTGTTGCTTTTAAAGTCCTATTCAACGTTTTACTGTCTTTTTTTTATAGATCATACTCACACAAGCACCATTATCCTTCTCAAAGGTCAATTCTAGATGTCTTACTGAATTGTACATATACCTCTTATAACAGAATTTTAAATATTTCTGATACAGCATATAACAACTGTAAATATTTTTATTCTCTGTTATTTTTTATTTATATTTTAGTGTTTAGCTCAGATATATTAGCTCCTGTCAGCTAGCGTTACCATATTGTAATTCTGAGGATAAATAAATATTGTATTGTATTGTATTGTATTGTACGGTACACAATAAACAACGCCGTGTCAACATTGATATTAAGCATTCTGAACAGACTGTCGCAAATTAGACTTTTGAAAAGAGTGATTTCGCGTGAAAGCCTAACATTCAGTCCTCGACAAGGAAAGAAAAATCAAGCGAAATCTTGTGGCAAGACACCCCCCACACCAAATTCGTCCTGAAGGAAATTTTGACATGGCACGCGCAGGATTCACCACCTGGGCGCCAGGTTAACCCTATCTGGCCTGGGTGATTTGGGGTGTATCGCAGCCTGGGGGCTACCACTAAGGCTAGAGCGCTGAAACTTACCACACAGTATATTTGGCTCAAGCTTTATCGGGAAATGTAAAACAAATCCGAGATGGCCGCCATGATGACGTCACAGTGACGTCATATTCTCGGAAGCTATTTTTCGGCTTTTTTGGAGTCGATTTTCCAAAATTTCATTTTCCCGATTTTTCTCTCGAAAAAATCTAATAAAATACAGAATAATTAGTTTTGCATAAATAAAATACTTTCAATGCCTTTTAGGCAAGGAAAATGTGAAGAAATGGAGCGAAAAGATTGAAAAACACGACTTTCACGGATACCACATGGCCGCCATTTTGAATTTACCCTTGATCCTCTGCCCGGGGTAGTTTCGGAGCAGCAGAGAAAAGTTCAATGGGAGGGGCACTCCCCCCCCCCCCACCCAGGCCAGGTAGGGTTAATCGGCGTGAAAAATAATCAAAGCGAAATCTTGAGCCAAGGTAATCACTTACCAAATAAAATATTAACTTGGCCCCAGGTGTAATCATCTTCAATCGAATCGACATGAAAAACGATCCGAAGCTAGATCTTTAGGCCAAGTACCAATATTCCAAATTTGAAGAGAATCATTTCAACTTTTTAGAATTCATTATCCGGAAACGATATTTCAGCTTCGACCCCAATGTTATGCTACATGTACCAACAGACGGATCTGAACGAAAAACAATCCTAAGCTAGATCATGAGGCAATGCTATTATTATCGCGAGGCAGAGCTTATTGTACGAAAACGAAGTCGGACAGCCATGAGCACGGAGGAGCAGGCCGTAAAACTATAGTTTCAGAGAGAGAAGTCGAAAACGTATCGTCCAAGAGGCTATTCGGAGATCTGGACACCACTTAACACACTTTATATGGCATGTCTATTTCCTACCAGCAATTTCCCAGATATATCTAATCCTGCTCGAAGACCAACTGGGATTCCAATCTCATCGATGTTCGAAAGCTGACACATATCATTACTGGCTGGGTTGAAGCTGCTGCTGTAAATGTGGGCGAGAACGGATGACGAAGCAAAATTCGGCCAGAAACAAAAAAGGCTACAGAAAGGGAGGCAACTAACTCTATCTGCCCACTGAACAGGTATGACGAGATTGACAGCCTCAGTCGGGTAGACTGGTCTGTACCAAAATTCGACTGGACAAAGCATGCACATGCTCTGGGCAATGGTCAGTCACATTTATATGCCGACATGCCAGAAAAAACGACTTTGTTTGAGAAAATATTTAAGCCGTTTTATTTAATGGGATTCGTTACCTATCACATACAAACGCTGATCGTAAAGCCCCCTAATATTGAAGTACTTGAGAAACAGCATGTCCAAAAATTCGGAATTTTGACCGTGTTATTTTTTATATTCAGTATGAATGAGAAACTCTATGGAATGGCTGAACATGTTTTGCACTTAATATACGATCTCAAAATAAATAAAATTAACAAGGTGAACATTTCAATTTCTTCGCAAATATCATTACCAGTGCACATGTATTACTGATTGAAATTAGAAGTTGAAAATGGGATCTTCTCCATGTCGCTTTTCGGCAATAGAACTGAGTGCTAAAATTGCAGGTTGAAAGATAGGAGAAAGCTCCTAAATCCAAGGCTGAACATCAAGTAAACATTTGAATTTTCCGTCAGATAGCAAAGTTGTCGATAATAGATTTGATGGAAAAATACTAAGATCATTAATCATTCTCAATTGATTTGAATGCTCATTTGCTTTTAAACTCTGACTTCCGGTGAACGTAAGGTACATGTAGGCTAACGAGACCCCTTGATAAACAGCAATGCATACCGGGAAATAAGATTTACCGAACAGGATAACATCGATCACGTGTTCATTGAGCAACCCATCAGAATCCTTGCTAGGCCTACATGGTTCTCGACAATCAAATTGTTTAGGTTTGTTCCGAAAACTACATTTTTTGGTAGTCCCCTACTAGTTTTAGTTATGGTTGAGCATTCTAAAAGATTCTCCCAACAATTCAGTATCGTCGGGCTTTTTCTTCAAGTCGACGGAAGCCGATTCAACCGACGACATCCTCAAGATGATATCACGATGCTCGGGTTTCTGCAGCTCGTTCATCATATTATCTGAAAAAGGGAAAGATATAAAACATCAGTATTTATTTGCTTACGTGCGGATACGCGAGACAGAAATTTTCTTAACCCTATCTGGCCTGGGCGATTTGGGGTGTGTCGCAGCCTGGGGGGGGGGGGCGGAAAGTGCCTCCCCCCTATATATTTTCTCTACCACTAGGGCTAGAGCGCTGAAACTTACCACACAGTATCTTGAGTTCAAGCTCTACCGGAAAATGTAAAAAAATCCAAGATGGCCGCCATGATGACGTCACAGTGAGGTCATCTTCTCGGAAGGCATTTTTCGGCCTTTTTGGGGTCGATTTTTCGAAATTTTCAATTTTCAGATTTTTCTCTCGAAAAAAATCTTATAAAATAGAAAATAATTAGTGTTGCATAAATAATATACTTTCAAGGCCTTTTAGGCAAGGAAAATGCGAAGAAATGGACCGAAAAGATGAAAAACACGACTTTGGCGGATACCACATGGACGCCATTTTGAATTTACCCATGATCTTTCTACCCGGGGGTATATGAAAATAGACTCAAAATGACCCCAATAAGATAAGCTTAAAAGTCACCAAGTTTCAGCCTCCTCGGTTTTGTCGTTTCGGAGCAGCAGAGAAAAGTTCACTAGGGGAGGCCCCCCCCAGGCCAGGTAGGGTTAATGCAGAGTCACCATTTTTGTCCACAAAGATGTGCTTGTAACCATATGCAGGTAGATTAGGTCATTGTACTGGATTTACTTCAATACAAAATGAGGCCCCAATTATATTTTTCTGCGAACTTTGTCGATATAGTGATAACAAAGGTGCATCACAAGGAATTTCGCTGTAATAGATAGAAGAAAACTTCAAATCCAAGGCTGAACATCAGTGAATGATCAAACCTCACTAGGGGAGACTAGGTGACAGTGGGACATGCACGGGGAACAGTGGGGCAAGTCATCTAACTCGTATGTCAAGTACAGGAATTAATTTACATTATTATCATCAGAAAGCCACCACCCCAACACCTCATACTGATTATAAGTAAAAACTATCAGTGGTAGAAAACTAGGGGCAAAAACAATTGTTTTTGAACAGTCAGAACTGAGGATGATTTTTGTTATTACTAAGTTTTCTGCGGTGCTTCATCACTGTTTTTGGTACTATTGAAAGAGGATGGACAAAGGCACAATTTAATTGCATCGATTTATGATCTCGAATGTATTAGTTGTTGGGGTTTTCTTGTACAAAACAGAACATATCACCCGGTGCGAATTGGGACACTTTTGCCGTGGAGCACTGGGACCATATTAATCAAATGTGGAAATTTACTTTCATGATAGAATTTTATTAAGGTGCATTATTTTGTAACCTAGATAGTATTAATTACCAATCCATTAGATTTGATGTGTTCCACTAAAAATTTCAGTTCGATGCAGAATCAATAAATATTTTTTGGCAGTAGTATAAATAGTACAAATTCCTTATAAAAATAACGGGTCAAAATTAGGGTCGTGCCGTGGCGATGACGTCACTGCCGGTCACGTGACATCTGGGTCACGATCACGATCACAGGGTCGAAGGGCACATCCGGTGTCATAGGTCACTTCCGTGTCAAAGGTCAAATATCAAAGGTCACATACGGTGACGTCATTTCCAGTCACGTCCAGGTTGACGTCATGACGCAAAGGTCACACATGATGGGTATAAATACGGGGGTTAGTGAGAGTGTGCGACATACATCGCACGTCATTCGCTCCGCCATGTCACAAGTTCTACGAGCCGTCCTTCCCGTTACCCCTGAGGTAAAGTTACACATCGGGATGTCTGTTGGTCGGGTCCGGAGTCCACATCGAATACAGTTACCCTACATCGTGCCGGCTGGACCAAATTTAAGCGGGTATTGCGTGGTGAACTGGACGAGCACCTCATATACATCGAAAACGCCATCAGCGTACACCGTGGACCATTCTTTGCACGTCTAGGGCGTTACCAGGAGCCCTCCCGAAGCTTCACCCTAGACCCTGATCTGTGGACGGCCTTGGAGAAAGTGGTGCCTGTTGTGGACCAGCTGTTTACACCGGACGAGTGGTCAGCCGTCCAGTTGGCCTGGGCTCGTACCTTGGGTGACGCGGCGGCAGAACCCAATGCGCAAATGATAAATCGCGTCAAGGCAATAGACTATCCTGTACTCACCCCGTGAAAGATGTGGCACTTAACACCCATAGTCCACTGTCAGAGGACGACGCCACAGACTATCCGGCCAGGATCAGTCAAATTAGGATGTAAACAACGGTGGTAGGACCCGAACATCAACCTCGTTATAAATACACGATACTCTCTGGGTCCACTATCAGTCATCACCATGAAGCGCTGAGAGAAGGTGTTAGATAACTTGTACTACAGTTCCGACAGTTTGGCAGCCTAGAGTGCATTGTCTGCCCTCAATCGAGTCGCTAAACCCCACGGCATTCGTTTATGACAAGTCTGAGATTGGCTCGAACTACAAGACACATTTTCTACGGAACCGGGTCATTGTTGGTGGCATAGATGCCCAATGGCAAGCGAATTTGGTGGATATGAGCACCGATGAGAATCCATATATCTTGACATGCATCGATATCCTGTCGAAGTATGCGTGGGTGATCCGGACGAAAACGGGGGCGAATCTCGTAGCTACGTTCAAGGGTATCTTCACGACGGGTCACGAACCGTTGTATTTACAAACCGACGCAGGCATCCAATTCCTTTTCACCGCACCAACAGTTTCTGAAATCCCAGAAGGTATTCTTCTTTCACACCTATAAAGAGACCAAGGCTTCGGTGGTCGAAAGATTCAACAGGACATTCAAAGGCCACATGTACAAGCTCTTTACGGCTAAGAATACACGACGGTACATCGATATTCTCCCGAATCTTGTGAGTGATTACAATCGATCCTATCACCGGAGTATACAGAGAGCTCCCATTACCGTTACCGAACACAACGAATCCCAAGTCCGGCGTATCTTGTACCCCATGCAATCCCAACCACGATCGAAGGATGTGTTCAAGGTCGGGGACCGTGTAGGGATCAGTAAAGTCAAGGGCAAGTTCGAGAAGAGTTACTTCCCAACTCGAGCGATGAGAACTTCCTGATTAAACGCCACATATCCCGAAAACCGCGAGTGTATGAACTGGAAGATTGTCAAGGGGAACCGTTGCAAGGAACGTTTTAAGAGCAAGAGTTACAGCCCGTGGTGAAATCAAGTCAAGAGTACGACACTGTGGAACGCATCCTAAAAACCGAGCAACGGCGAGGTGAGACGGCGCACTTCGTGAAATGGCAAGCCAGGCCCAGTTCCAATTCCTGGGTCGCGGACAACAAGAAGAATCGACTATAAAACCAGAAAACACCGCCGTCATCCTTCATTCCACACTTGATCATGAACACAGTGATATGGACAAAGCGTCTCTAAACACAGCGTCTCCCGAAACGCGCAAAGCACAAGTGGGCTTCGTAGTCACACTGCTTACCCTGCTTGGTATTTTGTACGGAGGTGTGTTTTACGACGTAGCCTATCTCAGCGCTCTACATGTCCCACCTAGGACACCAGCCGTGTGTGCCAGTCAAACAAGTCTACAGACCTCCTCTTCGCCGGTTAAACCTCATTCAGCGACCACGGTCACACCACATGTACAAGCCAGGTCAACATCGAGCCCTACACCAAGTATTGCAACGCCCACTACGTATACGACCACCCGCAGTGAACGCCCGCACTTGTCCACAACGGCGACCAACGTTGACGCACCGTCGACCCCGGTTCACTCACCAAATTTACAAGAGCGGATCACCACGGCAGCGGCTACTCCTCCAGCCATGTACCCCCGGTGGCAACACCGCTTCATCTGTCTCACTGCGGGGTCGACGCACTTCGTCCAACATTAGCAATGTCACTACGAAGCCCACTTGTGCTTTGCGCATTTTGGGAGACGCTGTGTTCAGAGAAGCTTTGTCCATAGCACTGTATTCATGATCGAGCGTGGATTGAAGGATGATGGCGGTGGCTTCTGGTTTTATAGTCGTTTCATCTGGTTGGCCCGACCCAGGAATTGAAGCCTTGCCATTTCACGAAGTGCACCGTCTTACCTCGGCGCTGCTCGGTTTTCAAGATGCGTTCCACCCGGTAGTCTTTACCTGTTTTCACCACGGGCTGTAACTCTTGCTCCTAAAAAGTTCCTTGCAATGGTTTCCCTTGAAGATCTTCCAGTTCATATACTCGTGGCTGTCGGAGTACGCGGCGTTTAATCAGGAAGAGCTCATCGCTCCAGTTGCGGAGGTACCTCCTCTCGAACTTGCCCTCGACTTTACTGATCCCTACAGGGCCCCCGACTTTGAACACATCCTCCGATCGTGGTTGGGATCGCAAGGGGTGCAAGATACGCCGGACTTGGGCTTCGTTGCGTTCGGTAACGGTAATGGGGGCTCTCTGTATACTCACTCTTATGTTTCTGGAGAACATCGATGTACCGTCGTGTATTCTTAGCGGTAAAGTGCTTGTACATGCGGCCTTTGACTGTCCTGTTGAACCTTTCGACGCCCGAAGCCTTTGTCTCCTTGTAGGTGTGAAAGAAGATTACCTTCTTGGCTTTCAGAAACCGTTGGAACGGTCTGTTGAAGGATTCGGTGCCTCCGTCGGTTTGTAAAAACAAAGGCTTGCGACCCGTCTTGAAGATTCTCTAAAACGCAGCTACGAGATTCGCCCTCGTTGTCGTCCGGATGGGTACCACCCACGCATATTTCGACAAGATATCGATGCATGTCAAGATTTACCGATTCCCATCGTTCCGTAGAAAATGACGGCGGACAGCCCGATGTGAGATATAGTCGTCGTGTTGTTTGAGTCAATCCCGGACTTGCAATAGACGAATGCCGTTGGGTTTAGCGGCTCGACAGAGGGCAGACAATGTACTATAGGCTGTCCCACTCTCGGGGCTGTAGTATAAGTTATCCAACAACCTTCTCCTAGCGCTTCATGGCTTCATGATAATACATTATTATCATCAGAAAGCCACCACCCCAACACCTCATACTGATTATAAGTAAAAACTATCAGTGGTAGAAAACTAGGGGCAAAAACAATTGTTTTTGAACAGTCAGAACTGAGGATGATTTTTGTTATTACTAAGTTTTCTGCGGTGCTTCATCACTGTTTTTGGTACTATTGAAAGAGGATGGACAAAGGCACAATTTAATTGCATCGATTTATGATCTCGAATGTATTAGTTGTTGGGGTTTTCTTGTACAAAACAGAACATATCACCCGGTGCGAATTGGGACACTTTTGCCGTGGAGCACTGGGACCATATTAATCAAATGTGGAAATTTACTTTCATGATAGAATTTTATTAAGGTGCATTATTTTGTAACCTAGATAGTATTAATTACCAATCCATTAGATTTGATGTGTTCCACTAAAAATTTCAGTTCGATGCAGAATCAATAAATATTTTTTGGCAGTAGTATAAATAGTACAAATTCCTTATAAAAATAACGGGTCAAAATTAGGGTCGTGCCGTGGCGATGACGTCACTGCCGGTCACGTGACATCTGGGTCACGATCACGATCACAGGGTCGAAGGGCACATCCGGTGTCATAGGTCACTTCCGTGTCAAAGGTCAAATATCAAAGGTCACATACGGTGACGTCATTTCCAGTCACGTCCAGGTTGACGTCATGACGCAAAGGTCACACATGATGGGTATAAATACGGGGGTTAGTGAGAGTGTGCGACATACATCGCACGTCATTCGCTCCGCCATGTCACAAGTTCTACGAGCCGTCCTTCCCGTTACCCCTGAGGTAAAGTTACACGTCGGGATGTCTGTTGGTCGGGTCCGGAGTCCACATTGAATACAGTTACCCTACATCGTGCCGGCTGGACCAAATTTAAGCGGGTGTTGCGTGGTGAACTGGACGAGCACCTCATATACATCGAAAACGCCATCAGCGTACACCGTGGACCATTCTTTGCACGTCTAGGGCGTTACCAGGAGCCCTCCCGAAGCTTCACCCTAGACCCTGATCTGTGGACGGCCCTGGAGAAAGTGGTGCCTGTTGTGGACCAGCTGTTTACACCGGACGAGTGGTCAACCGTCCAGTTGGCCTGGGCTCGTACCTTGGGTGACGCGGCGGCAGAACCCAATGCGCAAATGATAAATCGCGTCAAGGCAATAGACTATCCTGTACTCACCCCGTGAAAGATGTGGCACTTAACACCCATAGTCCACTGTCAGAGGACGACGCCACAGACTATCCGGCCAGGATCAGTCAAATTAGGATGTAAACAACGGTGGTAGGACCCGAACATCAACCTCGTTATAAATACACGATACTCTCTGGGTCCACTATCAGTCATCACCATGAAGCGCTGAGAGAAGGTGTTAGATAACTTGTACTACAGTTCCGACAGTTTGGCAGCCTAGAGTGCATTGTCTGCCCTCAATCGAGTCGCTAAACCCCACGGCATTCGTTTATGACAAGTCTGAGATTGGCTCGAACTACAAGACACATTTTCTACGGAACCGGGTCATTGTTGGTGGTATAGATGCCCAATGGCAAGCGAATTTGGTGGATATGAGCGCCTTTGCCAAACACAACGATGAGAATCCATATATCTTGACATGCATCGATATCCTGTCGAAGTATGCGTGGGTGATCCGGACGAAAACGGGGGCGAATCTCGTAGCTGCGTTCAAGGGTATCTTCACGACGGGTCACGAACCGTTGTATTTACAAACCGACGCAGGCATCCAATTCCTTTTCACCGCACCAACAGTTTCTGAAATCCCAGAAGGTATTCTTCTTTCACACCTATAAAGAGACCAAGGCTTCGGTGGTCGAAAGATTCAACAGGACATTCAAAGGCCACATGTACAAGCTCTTTACGGCTAAGAATACACGACGGTACATCGATATTCTCCCGAATCTTGTGAGTGATTACAATCGATCCTATCACCGGAGTATACAGAGAGCTCCCATTACCGTTACCGAACACAACGAATCCCAAGTCCGGCGTATCTTGTACCCCATGCAATCCCAACCACGATCGAAGGATGTGTTCAAGGTCGGGGACCGTGTAGGGATCAGTAAAGTCAAGGGCAAGTTCGAGAAGAGTTACCTCCCCAACTCGAGCGATGAGAACTTCCTGATTAAACGCCACATATCCCGAAAACCGCGAGTGTATGAACTGGAAGATTGTCAAGGGGAACCGTTGCAAGGAACGTTTTAAGAGCAAGAGTTACAGCCCGTGGTGAAATCAAGTCAAGAGTACGACACTGTGGAACGCATCCTAAAAACCGAGCAACGGCGAGGTGAGACGGCGCACTTCGTGAAATGGCAAGCCAGGCCCAGTTCCAATTCCTGGGTCGCGGACAACAAGAAGAATCGACTATAAAACCAGAAAACACCGCCGTCATCCTTCATTCCACACTTGATCATGAACACAGTGATATGGACAAAGCGTCTCTAAACACAGCGTCTCCCGAAACGCGCAAAGCACAAGTGGGCTTCGTAGTCACACTGCTTACCCTGCTTGGTATTTTGTACGGAGGTGTGTTTTACGACGTAGCCTATCTCAGCGCTCTACATGTCCCACCTAGGACACCAGCCGTGTGTGCCAGTCAAACAAGTCTACAGACCTCCTCTTCGCCGGTTAAACCTCATTCAGCGACCACGGTCACACCACATGTACAAGCCAGGTCAACATCGAGCCCTACACCAAGTATTGCAACGCCCACTACGTATACGACCACCCGCAGTGAACGCCCGCACTTGTCCACAACGGCGACCAACGTTGACGCACCGTCGACCCCGGTTCACTCACCAAATTTACAAGAGCGGATCACCACGGCAGCGGCTACTCCTCCAGCCATGTACCCCCGGTGGCAACACCGCTTCATCTGTCTCACTGCGGGGTCGACGCACTTCGTCCAACATTAGCAATGTCACTACGAAGCCCACTTGTGCTTTGCGCATTTTGGGAGACGCTGTGTTCAGAGAAGCTTTGTCCATAGCACTGTATTCATGATCGAGCGTGGATTGAAGGATGATGGCGGTGGCTTCTGGTTTTATAGTCGTTTCATCTGGTTGGCCCGACCCAGGAATTGAAGCCTTGCCATTTCACGAAGTGCACCGTCTTACCTCGGCGCTGCTCGGTTTTCAAGATGCGTTCCACCCGGTAGTCTTTACCTGTTTTCACCACGGGCTGTAACTCTTGCTCCTAAAAAGTTCCTTGCAATGGTTTCCCTTGAAGATCTTCCAGTTCATATACTCGTGGCTGTCGGAGTACGCGGCGTTTAATCAGGAAGAGCTCATCGCTCCAGTTGCGGAGGTACCTCCTCTCGAACTTGCCCTCGACTTTACTGATCCCTACAGGGCCCCCGACTTTGAACACATCCTCCGATCGTGGTTGGGATCGCAAGGGGTGCAAGATACGCCGGACTTGGGCTTCGTTGCGTTCGGTAACGGTAATGGGGGCTCTCTGTATACTCACTCTTATGTTTCTGGAGAACATCGATGTACCGTCGTGTATTCTTAGCGGTAAAGTGCTTGTACATGCGGCCTTTGACTGTCCTGTTGAACCTTTCGACGCCCGAAGCCTTTGTCTCCTTGTAGGTGTGAAAGAAGATTACCTTCTTGGCTTTCAGAAACCGTTGGAACGGTCTGTTGAAGGATTCGGTGCCTCCGTCGGTTTGTAAAAACAAAGGCTTGCGACCCGTCTTGAAGATTCTCTAAAACGCAGCTACGAGATTCGCCCTCGTTGTCGTCCGGATGGGTACCACCCACGCATATTTCGACAAGATATCGATGCATGTCAAGATTTACCGATTCCCATCGTTCCGTAGAAAATGACGGCGGACAGCCCGATGTGAGATATAGTCGTCGTGTTGTTTGAGTCAATCCCGGACTTGCAATAGACGAATGCCGTTGGGTTTAGCGGCTCGACAGAGGGCAGACAATGTACTATAGGCTGTCCCACTCTCGGGGCTGTAGTATAAGTTATCCAACAACCTTCTCCTAGCGCTTCATGGCGATGACTGATAAAGGACCCAAAGAGTATCGTGTATTCATAACGAGATCGATGTTCCTGTCTGATGTTCGGGTTCAACCACCATTGTATATATCCTAGATTGACTGAGCCTAACCGGATATAGCGTCGTCCTCTGACAGTGGACTATGGGTGTTAAGTGCCACATCTTTCACGGCAACTGGACGGCTGACCGCTCGTACGGTGTAAATAGCTGGTCCACAATAGGCACCGCTTTCTCCGAGGCCATCCACAGATCAGCGTCAAGGGGGAAGCTTCAGGTGGGGCCTTGATAACGTCTCAGACGTGCGAATAACGGTCCACGGTGTACGTTGATGGCGTTCTTGATGTGGATGAAGTTCCCGTCCAGTTTACCACACAGCACCCGCTCAATTTTGGTCCAGCCAATAACGATACAGGGTAACCGTATTCGATGTGGACTCCGGACCCGACCAACCGACATCCCGGTCTTCCACAGTGGTGACTTTATCCTTATAGACGTGTAGCCCCACCTCAGGGGTAAGGGAATGGACGGCTCGTAGAACTCGTGACATGTCGGAGCAAATGGCGTGCGATGAATGTCGCACACTCTCACTAACCCCCGTATTTATACCCATCATGGAGTGACCTTTGAGAGATGACGTCAACCAGGACGTGACCGGAAATGACGCTACCGAATGTGACCGTTGATATTTGACCTTTGACACGCAAGTAAGCTTTGACACCGGATGTGACCTTTGACACCGGATGTAACCTTTGACCCCGATGTGACCTTTATACCGAAAGTAACCCGGATGTCACGTGACCGGCAGTAACAGTGACACTTTTGTTGTCTTTTTAAAATCTAATACTGGAGGAAAGTATATCAGATATTTTAGAATAGGGATGGAGACAGAAAATATTTCAGCTGGTGCTAGGTAATGAAGACCCGTTGTTAATGCTCCTTTGAACAGAGGACCAAGAGTAAATACAAAATGGCGAATATGAGATCATGACTAAAAAGAAGCTTTTTCGTTGTTATCCTTTTTCGAATGAATGTTTCATTTTCATTTTATTTCACATCAGCTAATTTCTTCCAAATTTGTGTTGTAGTTTTTCGGAGAAAGTAGCATGAATATTCTGATCGATGTTTTTATCAGCATTTCCACTAAATAATTTGTATTTTTACAGCCCCAGAATTAGACTCACAAATATCTTACCCTTGTAGATTAATTTTGCATGCTGATTTTCGCATGAGGGTATGACAGGTTTCAAGCTGTTAATTTCGAATTGCGACTCAAGCTGTTAATTTCGAACAAGCCTATGTTTATGTATACTATGATTGTCTTTTTGAGTTTGGCGCTAATACTGTTATATGGAATATGGAATAGGTCTTTGAATTATGGACGCGGATATTCTCTAATGGGCGACGGCTGAGTTATGAATGACGGACCAGATGCTTGTAATTTATTCAATTTCATTTTTTTTACAATATATACCGGCACAGAAAACAATTGTTTCTCGGCTCATCCCCGAAATCTACACGAATACAACTAAGGAAAATTGGGAATTACGAGTAAATTAGCCTACTATATGATATGACATACTGTTCGAGGGCTGCAAATATACTGTCCTACTACATGGCCTGTTGATTCGGCACTATCAATGAACAAGAATCTAACTTCTGAACTATTGGTTCTGTACTGCCAATATACTGACCTACTATCGGACCTATTGTTCCAGCACTGTCAATATACTGATATACAATCTAACGTATTCGTTCAACACTGTCAATATACTTACCTACTATCTGATCTATTGACATTGTCAATACAAACTGACCTGCTATCTGATTTATTGATCTGGCACTGCCAATTCATACTGACCTACTATATATGCCTATTGGTCCGGCACTGCCAAATTATAGTGACCTACTCTCTGAGCTTTGGTCCGATAATGGGGGTGAGACCGATTGGTCTAAGGCGCTTCGCTGGTGATCGCTAGCTTCACACCGCTGAACCGATACGGTATTTCGCCCTGCTGGTGCATGTGTGAACGTGTGTCAGTTACTTGCCGACGAGCGGTGATTCTCAGCGGGGTACTTCGGCTCCCTCCACCATTAAAGCTGGCTGTTCCCATATGAGTGAAATAACCTTGAATGTGACAATAAACCAACAGCCCCCACCTTCCTTCCTTATTGAACCGGCACCGCCAATTTATACTGACCTACCATTTGACTTATTGGTCCAGCTCTGACAATACCGACCTACTCTCTCACCTGTTAGTCCAGCACTGCCAATCCATGTTCTCATATTATCTGGCATAGTAGTTGTCAGGCACTGCAAATATATTTTTGTCAATTATCTGACCTATACACTGACCTACTATCTGTCGTATTGGTCCAGCACTCTTCCCTTTGTGATCATCAGGTAAGTATTCGTCCGGTAACAAACGTCTGTCTATTCTGTCATATACCGCAGTCATGTTGTTACCAAGGAATGTTATCTGTAACAAGAAAAAGAAGTAGATCTAAAGACAGGAAAAACTAAAATAGTCAACCCAGTCTGTATTTAGAGTATTAATGGTAGATACTTCATGTAGGAAGCCATTGTCTGAGTCTTTGTGCAGCTGAAAAGGCTGAAGTCTAGACATATTGTTGTTCCCAGATTTGGCTATTGTATTCATTGTCTCGTGATTCTTACATGGAGTATGAACCGTATTAATAGATCACTAAACTGGTCATTACCGTATAGACCGTCTCGTAAGAGATATCACCGACGAGCTTCAGATAATTGAGGTGTAATTTTAATTTATTCCATGTTTCAGCTTATAAAATTACAGCGAAATTTAACATAAAGCACATGCAATATGATGTGCGTTTCTACGCACCAACGTGAAAGAAAGAATGAATATATAATATTAGAAGAAAAGGGTGCCACTATTGGGATTCGAATCAGCGCATTTGGAGCGCCGTCGCAGAAAAAAACCCACATGGCAGCATGCTATGACTAATAACAGGATGGTCCAATATAATTACAGAAGGGCAATTGTTCACCCAGCCTTTCAACAGTCTCCTGATAAAAAGCTAACTATGAACTCTTATAGTAAAATTTACAATTATGGTAGAATGTCTTTTGAAATAATATCTGAGTTACTTCCCTTGCGCGCAGATTTTCGGTGAAATTGGAAATTATTTATCTAAATCGCAGAAGAATGGAACTGATCTATCAAAATGGAATCAAAATTAGAGAGAATAGGACAGTTTCGATTCAGTTAAGCACAATTCTAACAAAACAAGCGGTAAATTGTTCAAAATCGTTTTTTTAAAAGAAAATTGGCCAATCTCCAACGCCTGGCTACGCACCGAAAAATGTCTCTGAGTATGTCGCTTAAAGGAAGCACAAATCCGTCATCTGCTAGCATGCGGCAAACACAGCGTTACCTCTCGGTCGAATGAGACGAAAACGAGTTAAACAAGATAATTCTGCGAAAGTTATGATTAGTTGCCTCCCCTACTTCTAAAACGTAATTGTGACATTTATATGTTATGCATGAACTATAATTCGGTATTATTTATGTATTATTCAGTAATAATCATAATTATAAGATGCTTCTTGTACTTATTACCAATCTGTCAAATATCTAGATTGGGTAGATAAAATGATTAATAGAAGTAGTAAGATTTATAACAACTGAAGACATTAACCCGTTAATTGACTTGCCGACAGTCAACTTTTGAGCGGATGAACGGTATGGGGAAATAGTTCCGATATCGTCATGTAAGACGAATTGGCAGAGGACTGGACTGCCTGAACGACAGTAGTAGGGAGCAAGCAAAAAAGTTCCCCTTTTGCCGGGGGAGGTAACTCTTGCATCCGACAGGGGGCGTTGTAGCTATGGATTGCATCAGCATTGGCTGGATGCCAAGTTTTGAACACTATAGGACTGGCAACCTTTGACCTTTGTATTCTTCCGCGGTGATGCGGTCTGCATCCGCGGACAGAAAATAGTCCCACGGGAAAAATGCATGGAATGTACACCCTGGTAACATTGTCCGATTGTCAATGTTGTTGTTACCATGGGGCTAATAAAATGTGTAATACGCAATGTTGTTGTTGTTGCTCTCTTTTTGGACTAACCCATCAGAATAGTTCGTATCACTGACTACACACTGTAGAGCTACGTATAGGCGCGCATGTGTGACAGGGTCTATAAAACACACTGCTCTGGATCCCACACCTCCATTCCTACGGTTGCAGGGCCATGACGGACACCTATCCCTATGCGGCTCGCATTTTACAGCATGCAACCGTGGTTAATTCACTCACGGGTTACCGAGCAGTGGTTCGATCCATGTTAGCAGATGGCGACGACAACGAGGGGCGACGCCAGATCCTAAACGAGTTCACAGAAGCGGTCCTCAACAGAGTGGACTCGATGGAGGGGTGTGCTATCACCTACCACTACTGGACTATGACAGCCATCCTTGATGGACCAGGAGCGCTCACGCCGGAACCACCGACGGCTCGTTGGCCTCGTCATGGTTTTTACCCTATTGACCCTAACGCTGTGGTAATGACACCATACAACGCTAGATTCATAGCTGGTTCTAGAAGCTGCACCACCAAGCTTCTTTCAACCCTATTGACGAGGGCCCTTCAGGAGGTAAAAGCATTTTGGGAAAGGTATTGGGCCACTATTTCTAAGAACTCTGGCGTTGAATGTATGTGGATATTGAAAAACTCAAAATGTCTTACGGAAGAACTTGATGCTAAAGGTCACATACCGTACAGACATGTATCCACATGGGATTTCTCGACTCTCTATACTACAATCCCTCATCAGGACCTTATTGACCGTCTAAGTTCATTAATAGTATCTGTGTTCAAGAAAACTGATCGTAGATATATTAATGTCAGAAGCCATAAAGCATTCTTTAGCTCTACTACATACAAGAGATATCATTCATGGGATGTTTCTTTGTTTATAGAGTTGCTTGAATTTCTCATTAAAAATATCTATGTGAAATTTGGCAACACAATATATCAGCAGCATATAGGTATTCCAATGGGTACTAATTGTGCACCCCTGTTGGCTGACCTGTATCTGTTCTCTTATGAATATGACTATATGCAGGCGCTTTCAAAAACCGATCCATTCAAAGCCGTTCCTTCTCATTCACCAAACGCTATATAGACGATCTTCTCGCTGTGGATAATCGCTACATAAATGGCGCAGTGAAGGATATATATCCACCTTCACTGGATTTGAAGGAAACTACAGATAGCCCTACAGGCACATCTTATTTAGATCTCTATCTCTATAAAAATGAAGCGGGCATTCTCTCTCGTCGACTTTATGACAAAAGAGATGATTACAATTTCGACATCGTAAACTATCCCTTTCTGGATAGTAATAGTCCAGTGGGACCTGCATATGGCGTATACATATCTCGCTTAGTAGCATTTGCTAGATCCTGTGTTAAATGTGATGATTTTAATCAACGTCACAAAACATTGTTGGAGAAACTTATAAAACAGGGCTATTCCACCAAGCGCCTCCACTCAAAGTTTCTCAAATTTGGCGATACATATCGCATGCTGTTAGCAAAATACGAACGTAGCGTGCAAGATCTATGGCGCTACGTTTCGTAACTTGTGTCTAATTCCGCTTAACCCGGGGCTAGGGGCCGTAGGAACCCATGTACTTCAAGATCCTCATGGTACTCATAGGAACAGTCACAATCAAAGCGTGACTGAGATACATCTTTTTTTAGATGACGACTCTATAACGAATATTATGGATTAAGAATACTGATCAGCGATACGGATTTGATATTTTTGGAACATCATGATGTCTTGCCGGCATCATTGAAAACTGTTGACCGCTTCTCTCTTGCAGGAAACAAGCCTATGTGTATGTATACTATGATTGTCTTTTTGAATTTGGTGCTAGTACCGTTATGTGGAAAATGGAATAGGTCTTTGGATTATGGACGCGGATATTCTCTAATGGACGACGGCTGGATTATGAATGACGGACTAGACGCTTGTAATTCACCATAAATACGAGAGACAGTCAGCGTGTGCGTCATTCGGCATTTCGTCAATCATGTCACCAGTCCTACGAGCCGTTCTGACCCTCACCCGTGAGGTGGGGTTACACGTCTATGAGGATAAAGTCACCATCGTGGGCGACCGTCAAGTTTGCTGGTCGGACCCTGAGACCGTATCGACTACCGTTACCCTACACCGTGATGGCTGGACCAAATTTAAACGGGTTTTGAGCGGTGAGCTCGACTACGTACACAGTGGACCTTTCTTTGTCCGTGTGGGGCGTTACCACAATCCCACGCAAAGCTTCACCCTATACCCCGATCTTTGGACGGCCTTGGAGAAAGTGGTGCCTATTGTGGACCAGCTGTTTACACCGGACGAGCGATCAGCTGTTCAGTTGGGGTGGTTTCGTGCTATTGAGGACGCGCTGGCTGAACCCAATGAACAAATTTCTAGCAATGAATCAGACGACGATGCCATTGATTATCCGGCTAGACTCAGTCAACCTAGGATATATACAGCGGTGGTAGAACTCGAACATCAGACTTCTTTATAAATAAACCATACTCCCCGGGCCATTATCATTTTGTCACCATGAAGCGCTGGGAGAAGGTGTCGGATAACTTATACTACAGTCCCGACAGTCCGGCGGCCTATAGTGCATTGTCGGCTCTCTATCGAGCGGCCAAATCCCAGGGGATACAACGTCCACAAATCCGAGATTGGTTAAAAAAACAAGACACCTATACCTTACATCGAGCTGCCCGCCGCCATTTTTCACGGAACCGGGTCAAGGTGGGAGGACTAGATGCCCAATGGCAAGCGAATTTGGTCGATATGAGCGCTTTTGCCAAACACAACGATGGGAATCGGTATATCTTGACGTGCATCGATATCCTGTCAAAGTATGCGTGGGTGGTACCTATACGGACGAAAACGGGGGTGAATGTCATAGCGGCGTCCAAGAACATCTTCTAGACCGGGCGCAAACCCTTGTATTTGCAAACCGACGAAGGCATAGAATTCCTCAACAAACCGTTCCAAGCCTTTCTCAAGAAACAGAAGGTCTTCTTCTTTCACACCGACAACGAGACCAAGGCTTCCGTTGTGGAAAGGTTCAACAGGACATTCAAAGGCCGGATGTATAAATATTTTACCTATAAGAATACAAGGCGGTACATCGATGTTCTCCCGAAACTTGTCAGTGGTTACAATCGAGCCTATCACCGAAGTATACAGAGAGCCCCCATTACCGTGACCCAACGCAATGAAGCCCAAGTCCGGCGTGTCTTGTACTCCATACAATCGCAGCGAATGCCGAAGAAGGAGTTCAAGGTCGGGGACCCTGTACGTATCAGTAAAGTCAAGGGCAAGTTCGAGAAAAGCTACTTGCCCAACTGGAGCGACGAGCACTTCCTGATTAAACGGCGCCTACCCCGACAGCGGCAAGTCTATGAACTGGAAGATCTTCAAGGGGACCCGTAGCTAGGGACGTTTTACGAGCTGGAATTACAACTTGTCGTAAAAACAAAGCAAGACTACTATACGGTGGAACGCATCGTAAAAACCGAACGTCGACGTGGCATCCAATTTTATTTCGTCAAATGGCAAGGCTGGCCCAGTTCCTTCAATTCATGGGTCGCGGCCAACCAGCTGAAACGACTATAAAACCAGACATCACCGCCATCATTCTTCATTCCACGTTCGACCATGAATACAGTGCAACCGTCTCTGAACACAGCGTCGCCCAAAAGGCGCAAAGCACAAGTGAGCTTTGTAGTGATATTGCTAACCCTGCTGAGTGTGTTGTGCGGAGGCCAATCTCAGCACTCTACTCATCCCACCAAAGACACAACCACCAGCCGACAGTCAAAACAGTCTACAGACAGCACCAGTCAATCCCTTGGCCGAAACGAGTCCAGTCATCACCACCACATCACGTGTACAGGCTACATCGAGTATAAAGTCAACACCTACACCAAGTGCACCCACTACGTCTGAAAATCCACCGGATTTCATGACGCACAGTGAACGCCCATCGACAACGGCACCAGAGTTCGACGCGCCGACGACCGCAGTTCACTCGTACCAAATTTACAAGAGTGGGTTACCACGACAGCGGATACACCTCCAACCATGGACCCTCGGTGGCAACACCCCTTCACCTGCGCCGTCGCTGGACCGACGGGTTCAGGCAAAACGCACTTCGCCAGAAAGCTCCTCGAACACGCCGACAGCATGATTACTCCACCCATTGCCCGAGTCGTGTGGTGTTACGGAGAATGGCAGGCGGCGTATGCAGCAATGCCCCACATCACGTTCGTGGAAGGGCTAGCCAACCTGGCCGATTTGGAACCGGACACCTTGGTGGTTCTGGATGATCTCATGGCGGAGACGGATGCGCGAGTCACCCAACTCTTTACCAAAGGCAGCCATCATCGACGTTTCAGCATCATCTACATTGTGCAGAATCTGTTCAGTAAAAACAAAGAACATCGGAACATCAGCTTAAATGCTCACTACCTGATGGTCATCAAAAACCCGAGAGATACCACTCAAGTACTGCACCTGACGAGACAGATGTACCCTGGACGCACTGCGTTTGCGTTGGAAGCCTTTAAAGATGCGACAACCCCTCAGCACGTGTATATGCTCTTCGACCTGATGCAAGCCACCCCCGACCACCTTCGACTACGGACCGGTATCTTTCCCGGAGAGACCCACCACGTGTACATGCAAAAATAATGTAAACACACCCACAGTGGTTTCCCCCAGCTGGAGAGTATGTTTGATGTTGGGGATAATAAAAGAATTAATACCACATCATGGCTGACTTTTGTCTCTGTTCAATATTCACGAGGTAGGTAGATAAAAAGGGCAGGGTTGTGGGTTCTAGCATTAGTTGTACATGATGTCTGCTCGAGTACGGAAGCATGCTCCGACGCTCCGTGTATTGAAGACGGCCTCACCCGAGTTGGTTCGAACCATTGTACGCGGCGCAGACCCTGCTCTCGTGTGCTGTCTGTGTGAGATTGGACTCAATATCTTAAAAGGCAACGTACCACTGACTCCGGCTGAAAAGACGAAGTTGGCCAAGCATAAGACAGGTCTGCGAACCTTAGTCCAGAAGCGAGTCTCTCAAACACAAAAGAAAAAGGTGTTACGGAAAGGCGGCTTTCTCGGGGCCATTTTAGCACCGTTGGCGGCTTCCGTGTTGGGTCCAGTATTGGGTGGACTGTTCGGCGGACAATGAACCACACGAAAAAAATGGTCCTCGTCGAACCTCGGCTCCTTCAAAACCTCCAATCACCGTACCCCGTACCCTCTACGGTGAAGACGATAAACACACTCGATGAAGGGATGAGACAGATCTTACAACGACCGGGGTTAAGCGACAGTGAGAAAGTACAACAGTACAATGAAACGCTTCAGCGGTACATGACGTTCATGGACCAATACAAAACCCGCTCTACCCCAGCAGCACCACCACCACGATCAACCTCAGCACCGCCCCAACAGCCGCCATTACCAGGGCTACCACCCACAGCCCCTAAGTGGGTCGAAGACGAAGTCCTGAAGAATGTAACTGCATCGTTCAAGAAACAAGCTGGCCTGGTATTACAACGGATGAAACAAAATCCTAACATGACTTGGAATGATAAAGGTGAACTACTGGTACAGAATCAGGTGGTCCCCGGTACCCACGTGACGGATTTAGTGAATGACCTGATGCGTCAACGCAGGTCGCACACGAATCCTCGAGGATGGGGGGTCTTCGCTCAAGGCTTGAAAGACATGCATGTACCACAGGAATTGGTGGGGAACCCCGAGCGCTGAGCCTGGATGCAGCGTGAATCGCCGGTGCACGCACAACGACAACTCCACAACCTTCTTGGGAGTGGGAAACGGAGTCTCCCTCCAAAACACCACCAAGGCGGGCACCTACTTTTTCACCCCTTTTACCACGCCACCCCCTACAACCACCAAGATGTAAGTCACCGCGACCATCACGACTTTTAGCGCCCAAGGGATGGGAGAAGTATTAAAACCAACAGCAGCAGCAGGAAAGCTCACTCGTCATGTTTTACCTCACCCTACCCAGTAACAGCTCGGCTGATGTGTTTCCTGACAACACCTTGACCAAGTACGTGACCCAGTTACCGCAACCGTTGCATTTACCTGGACGTTGGGAATGTGGACTCGTGGATATCCAATACCCTTACTCGTGGTACAACGTGCGAGGTGGTGAAGTGTGGTACGAGGTGACCTACGAAGGACAAGAAACCCGATTCAAACTACCCGAAGGTCAATACGATACTCCCAAGGAGTTCATGGGTGGGCTGAAAAGTCTGATGCATTACAAGTCTCTACGGGACGTCACGAATACTTCACAACCCATAAACACTTTCCCCTTCAAAAATCATGTGGACTTCGATTACAACGCACACAACGACAAGCCCAGTCTCACTCTCAGCCCCAACGTGAGTGTCGAAATCAGTCATACCCTACACCAAATGCTGGGTCTCGATCTACAGGGGTACGCTGGCCCCAACGGCGAGATAGGCCACATCCCGATGGACATGCGTGGTGGTATGTATGGCCTGTACATCTACTCAGACGTGGGCGATGCACACATTGTGGGAGACAGCAACGTACCTCTACTACGCGTCTGCCCGGTGAAAGGCAAATATGGAGTTCAATTCACCCACAGTTTCAGGTACATCGTTTATCTACCGGTCAGTCAGACCGATATTAGCTCCATCGTCATCGATATAAGAGACGACACCGGTCAACCGATCGCATTCGAGCGTGGGAAAGTGGTGCTGATACTTCATTTCCGTCAAGTCCGAGCGGTTCACTTTGCATAATGAAGGTGCCTTACGAGTGTGATGCTCGCAGCTATATGGACTATTATACCCAACAGGCCGGGGGTAGCTTTCCGGTCTTTGCAGGTACACGCATGCAACGAGGACATGGGCTGGAGAACATACTCGGGAGCATCGTCAAAACGTTCCTCCCCTTGGTGACGCGTGGGGTCAAAGCGATCGGCAAACAAGCGGTACGCAGTGGACTGCAAGTCGCGGGTGATGTCTTGGGCGGTGCGGCACCCAAAGAAGCACTGAAACGCCGAGCCAAAGAAGCAGGAGGCGTCTTGATCGCCAAAGCACAACGCACCGAGGGAATAAAAGACCTGCACCACCGAGACCACGCACCAGTCGACGACCGACCCAGCGACGACGCGCATCGAAGACCCAGGATATCTTTTCTTAAACATGGCTTTCATCCACGCTGAGTCGTGTCCTTCTACCAACAGTGAATTTGATTTATGGACCGTCCCAGCTACTCAGACCAGTGCCGAGGAGGGCCAATGGGTGGAACATCTCCCCCTTTCCAGCATTACAGCCACAGGCCCCATTGAATTCACCGTCACCAACGCAGATACGACCTACCTGGATTTAGCCCATACGTACCTATATGTGAAAGCTAAAATCACCAATAAAGATGGGTCTGTCCTCAAAGCAGATGCACCCGTGGGTCCAGTGAATCTCTGGCTTCATTCGCTATTCCAGCAAGTGGATATAGCCCTCAGTGATAAACTGGTGAGCGCCTCAACGAACACGTACCCGTACCAAGCCTACATCGAAACACTATTATCCTACGGGCGTGATGCTAAAAAGTCGTATTTGAAAGCCCCGTTGTTCTACCGAGATACCCCAGGCAATATGGAAGCGAGTCCCGATAATGACGGCTATACGGATAGAGTGAATGCCACAGCAGAGAGTCACTCGGACTTATTCATGCAGGACCGATACCTGTTGAATGGAGTACCTGTCAAAATACGACTAGTGCGCGCAACGCCAGCGTTTGCCTTGATGGCCCCGAATGAGGACCTCGAGTTTAACATTGTCATCCAAGAGGCCAGTCTGTTTGTACGCAAAGTGAAACCGAGCCCAGGTGTACAGTTGGGGCACATCAGAGCCTTGGAGGAAAAACCAGCCCAGTACCCGATTCGACGAGTACAGACCAAGGTCTTTTCCGTCCCTAAAGGGAATATGATTGTCAATCAAGAAAACCTGTTCCTGGGGGATTTGCTCAAGCGTTTAACCCTAGCTTGTGTGGAGAACGTCAGTTATAATGGGACACTCTCGAGGAATCCGTTCAACCTAAAAGCGTTCAACATCAATTTCGTGGCCCTGCATTTGGATGGCCAACAGGTACCGGCACGCCCCTTACAACCTAACTTTGGAACGGACAATTACATCCGGAGCTATCTGAACCTCTTCACAGCAACTGGCCAAATCAACCAAGACGAGGGAAATATGATCAGTCGAGACGATTTCGGCAAAGGATACACATTGTTCTGTTTCGATCTGACCCCCACCTTAGACAACGATCATCAACTGAGTCTCGTCAAGAAAGGCAACTTACGCTTGGAACTGCATTTCGGGACACCTTTACCGAAAACCATCAATGTGATTTGCTACGCTGAGTTTGACAACATTATTCAAATCGATAGAAGCCGTAACGTCCTGTGTGACTTTGCCACCTAACATGGATACAGACCAGATACGCACAGTGCTGGAGAATGACACAGGAACACGTATGGTCTTTCAAGGAGTGTTCGCGCGAGATGTGTTCCCATCAGACCGTGTGTATCCTGCTGCTTACGTCCTGAATACAGACCAGATGAATCGGCCCGGTCAACACTGGGTGGCCGTGTACTTGACAGAAGAGCGGGACGAATACTTTGACCCGTACGGCCTACCACCCCTCCATCCCGATTTAACAGACTTCATGGATCAAGGCACAGAGACGTGGTGTTGGAATACCAAAACGTTGCAAAGCCTGACCAGTAATGTGTGCGGACAATATTGCTTGTTTTACCTGTACCATCGATGTCGGGGACATTCCATGCAGACGATCGTCCACATGTTTGACGAGTACCCCAAGGCCGAGGACCGAGATGTACTCGTATATGACTGGGCTGCCGCTCATTTCAATGTACAAGTCCCGTTCTGGGCTTAAAGTTTTTCACGTAAAGCCCCCTGTTCCGGGCTTCAGTTTTTTCACGTGGTTGTTCTCACGTTGTTGATGTTAACTGAATAAAAAAATGAGATCTCAAAAATCTGTCTTGCGTGTTTTCTGTGTGAGCATAATGCCCAAAGTGGGACATGTGTGGATTCAGTCCATGAATGGGTTGAGCAGAGTAGCCAATCAGTGGCCTAGGATGGGATCAAATATAACCCGTCAATGCCTAGAAAACAATGCAAGAGCACTGCAGTAAAATAGAGAGCCAATGAAATCAGCCCACAGACCAAGTACATGCTTTGGTCTAGGGTAAGAGTGGGCATTACGGGATACATGCATTCCATACAGGCGGTGAGAAACCCGGATGTTGAAAGTACATGCATCAGGTCGAAGGAAACATTGGAACTCTTCTGTGTTCGGAGGTAGTTTTAGTGAAACCCGAAGTGACGGCACACCCACTTGTGCAGAACCCGCACCACCAAACCACAACCATGGACCCATATGGGGTTGAGTACCCCAAACACACGCCCATGTGTATATTTCTATACTACGGCCAGACTGCGCATCCGCAGGCTATTGAACACGGACGAACCATAAGTCGAGTCGGATGCTCCTTCACGAGAGCTTCAAAATAAGACCTCATACGACTCCATCGGACCCATAATAGACAACCTAGACCCGAAAACGTCTATTTCCATACCCTTTTCCCACAATTCCCTGCCTGCGCATGCGCAGACTGTTGACCACGGACGCCACACTAGTCCAAGCGGATGCTCCCTCATGTGTGCTTCACATGGATACCTCACTCGACCCCATCGGCCCATTAGGGGCTCCCCTAGACCCCAAAACGTCTATTTCCATACACTTGGTCTACTGCGCATGCGCAGAATGACGTCAGTTCCACGTGTTACCCACCCCGTCGGATGCGCCTTCACGACTGCTTCACATGGATATCTCATACGACTCCATAGGACCCATAGTGGCCCATGTGGACCCCAAAACGTCTGTCCAGACCCTTTTCCCACAATTCTCTGTCTGCGCATGCGCAGAATGGTGACAACGCACGAGCCGCTAGTCCAGTCAGATGCCCCCTCATGTGTGCTTCACATGGATACCTCATACGACCCAATCGGCCCACTAGGGGCTTACCTAGATCCCAAAACGTCTATCTCCACACCCTTTTCCCATAATTCCCTGTCTGCGCATGCGCAGTATGTTAAACACGGACCAGACACTAGTCCAGACGGATGCCCCCTCATGTGTGCTTCACACCGATACCTCACTCGACCCAATCGGTCCTCTAGGGGCTTACCTAGATCCCAAAACGTCTATCTCCATACACTTTTCCCATAATTCCCTGTCTGCGCATGCGCAGACTGGTGACAACGACCGCGACACTAGTCCAGGCGGATGCCCCCTCATGGGTGCTTCACACGGATACCTCACTCGACCCAATCGGCCCACTAGGGGCTTACCTAGATCCAAAAACGTCTATTTCTATACTCTTTTCCCACAATTCCCTGTCTGCGCATGCGCAGAATGGTGACAACGGCCGAGACACTAGTCCAGGGGGATGCCCCCTCATGTGTGCTTCACATTGATACCTCATACGACTCTATCGACCCATTAGGGGCTCACCTAGATCCCAAAACGTCTATTTCCATACCCTTTTCCCACAATTCCCTGTTTGCGCATGCGCAGAATGGTGACAAAGCCCGAACCACTAGTCAAGTCAGATGCCCCCTCATGTGTGCTTCACATTAATACCTCACTCGACCCAATCGGCCCAATAGTGGCTCCCCTAGATCCCAAAACGTCTATTTCCATACCCTTTGGCGACCGCGCATGCGCAGAATGACGCTATTTCAACCCCACACCCAGCCCATCAGATGCCCCCTCACATAAGCTTCACAATGATACCTCATACGACCCCATCGGATCATCCATACCCCATACAGGCATTTTCTCGTATAGATTTAATATGCAAATGTTCGAATCAGGGAAGATAATCCGGCATTTGACAAAAACTACAAAAGTGCATTAAGAGTTACCTCCCCCTAGATTGGAACTCTTCTGTGTTGGGGTAGTTTTGTCAAAATACTCGCTTCTGATTGGCTTTCGCTGTGACGTCAGAGGTCATATGCAAATTGTTGAGGTCATTTAAGTGCAAAGGGGTCAATGTTACTTTAAATCACGGGATACTACTACTATCGTGTGAGCCAGTCGAACACGCCGGTTGAGCGGAGTAATAGAGTTAACAAGCAGCTAGAGAATACTAGATCCCCCGCCGAAATGGCAGCTATAGTTTTGAAAGTGCTGTTGGTGAAGGAGGAAGTTGCTGCTTGCCATACATAATGAAAGTTATTGTTTGACTCATGAAATATTACATGCTAGAGAGTGGTGGGGATTCTTTGTTATATATGGCTGCAAGCATGCTTACGTGATACTCCCGTAATCACCAAATTTAGATTTTGCAATATGTAGGCGCAAGTAGGCGAGATGCAACCCCAAGCGACAATTCATGTCATGGTATCTGCAAACCAAATTTGACAAGAATCCGATAATGGGTCCTCAAGTTATTGCCTGGAAACCAAATTTGCAACCAGGTGTCACCACGTGTAGGTGCAAGTGGGCGAGATGCTATCCCAAGCGACATTTCATGAGAGTTCCTCAAGTTATTCGTCGGAAACCAAATTTAGATTTCCCACCAGGTGGCGCCACCTGTAGGCACAAGTGGGTGAACCGCAATCCCAAGCAGCATCTCCTGGCATGGTGCATGCATGCCAAATTTGAGTGGAATCCGATGATCATTTCTCGAAACAAATTTCAGATTGTGCCACCAGGTGGCGCCAACTGTAGACAGGAGCGGGCGAAACACATTCCCAAGGGACAACTCATGGCATGGTATTTGCATACCAAATTTGAGAAGAATCCGATAAAAGGTCCTCAAGTTATTGCCCGAAAACCAAATTTACAACAAGGTGTCACCACCTGTAGGTGGAAGTTTGCGAAACGCAATCCCAAGCGACATTTCAATTGCAAGAAGATTATTGCTCGGAAACGAAATTTAGATTTCTCACCAGGTGGTTCTTCCTATAGGCACAAGTGGGCGAAACACAATCCCAAGCCACATCTCATGGCATATGCAGTCCAAATTTGAGAAGAATTCGATGAGCACTTCTCAAGTTATTGCCTGGAAGCAAATTTCGGCTTCTACCACCAGGTGGTGCTACCTGTAGGCACAAGTGAGCGAAACGCAAACTCAATAGGCATCTCATAGCATGGTATATGCATACCAAATCTGATGGGGAATCTGATTAGCAGTTCTTGAATAGCGAAGAAAGAATTTCGGCTTTTGCCACCAGGTGGCCCCAGCTGTAGGCGCAAGTGAACGAAACGCATTGCCCGGAAACAAATTTAAGATTTTGCCACCATGTGGTGACACCTGTTTACAAAAGTGGTTGGAACGCAATCCAAACAGCAATCTCATGGCAAGGTAAATGTATACCAATTCGATGAACGGTTCTCAAGTTATTGCCCGAAAACCAAATTTAGAAGTTGCCACCAGATTGCGCCACTTGTACGCGCAAGTGGGCGAAACTCGATCCGAAGCGACATCTCATGACATGGTATATGCAAACCAAATTTACCCGGAAAGGTAAAGTATTTCGGAGGAGATATCGCTTGCAGCACGGAAGGACGGAATGAACCCTAGTTGCACCAACAACCGACAGAAGTAGTATATAAAAACCAGCTAAGGTCATATTTTGCCGGGGGAGATAACTCTTGGGGAGGTCACGGAGAGTTCCGACAAGGGGCGGCACCATCTCAAGAGACCAAAAACTACCTCCAACACAAGAGAGCTCCCCGCAAAGTTCACTATAGTTCCGGCAACCTTTGACCTCGAATTCTCGGTGATGATGCTGTCTGCCTCCGCGGACAGGAAGTCCGGCAATTCTCCGGCAATAATCAGGGGCCACTACTGGACCGATTGGGTTCAGTGAGGTATCCCCGCTCCTCCAGGGCCATCAAGTCATGGGTGGGTGTATGTTTTCCCCGGAAATAAAAATATATAAAAAAGCGGAACACGGAATTTACCTTTACAATAGGGGCCTGTATTATACAATATACGGGAAAATGCCTGTATGGGGTATGTGGGGGGGGGGGGGGGGGTTCACGGAGGTCTCGATAGGTCGATAGGCCCATACTGGCTATGGGGGATAGATCCACACTGGGAAATTCACTCGTGTCCATTGCGATATGGGCTGTTTGGTCTTGTTTTTCACGTCTCACCATGTAGAACACGATGGGAGGGGTCTCGAAGTTAAGCGGTGAATTTTTTTTGAAAAGTTCACGGAGGTCTGTATATAGGCCCATACTGGCTATGGGAGATAGGTCCATACTGGACAATTCACACATGTTCATTGCGATATGGGTGGTTTGGTCTTGTTTTCACGTCTCACCATGTAGAACACGATGGGAAGGGTCCCGGAGCTAAGCGGTGAAATTTTTTGAAAAGTCCAGGTAACGGGTGGGTCTGTATATAGGCCCATATAGGCCCATACTGGCTATGGGGGATCGGTCCATACTGGGAAATTCACACATGTTCATTGCGAAATGGGTTGTCTGGTCTTGTTTTTCATGTCTCACCATGTAGAACACGATGGGAGGGGTCTCGAAGTTAAGCGGTAATTTTTTTTGAAAAAAGGCCAGGTACCGGGTATGTCTGTATATAGGCCCATAGGCCTACTGGCTCAGTGCATAGGTTCACACTGGGTGGACGTTTTGGGGTTTAGTTCAGCCCCTAATGGTCCCATGGTGTCGTATGAGGTGTAATTTTGAAGCTCTCGTGGAGGAACACCCGACTGCACTGTTTTCAATATTCTGCGCATGCGCAATCTGGCCGTAGTATAGGAAGCAGGCATTTTGGGGGGTGCGTTGTGGTGTGTGTTGGGGTAGAGATGGGTCACTATTGGTCGAAATTGGTCGTGGGAGTTGCCAAAGTGAAGCTTTTGTAGGCTAGAGTCAGAATGGCGTGTTTTTTATTGCAAGCCACGTCAATCTGCGCATGCGCAGTTGGGTGTAGTGAGCAAAGTGTTCATTTTGGGGGTGGGTGGAGGTGTGATTGGGGTAGAGATGGACCACTATTGGTCCGAATGTGTCTAGGGAAGTTATTTTGTTGCTCTCGGTGTGTAGACCACGACTTGAAGGCATGTCCACGTCACCTTTGACGTCACTGGTGACGTGATCAGTGGGAGTACTAGCGAAAGCAGGAGTTTCGGCGGTGAAATGGAGTGCGTTTGGAGTAGATAACGGCCTATTTTTCCATCCAGCTACCTGTTAGAGTTACCTGTGAGTGAGTATGCGAAGTTGTCACAAGACAGGTGGCGCCCCCCTGTCGGAAGTAGTAGGTCAATATCGGGGCGCCACCTGTCTTGTGACAACTTCCGGTTCCGGTCACATGAGAGTAAACGTGGAAAAACCCGGATGTAAGATGAGGACCCGGATGTAAAACCACAGTACCCGGATGGAAGACGGAGGAACGACGGGAAAAACCCAATGGGAAACACGGATGTTGACAACGTCCCGGATGTAAAATCCACTGCCCACACATACACACTCACCTTTCATCTGTCTGTATCATGGCGTCAAGGCGTTATGCTTGGGCGTTAAGGCGTAAAGATAGGGCGTTAAGTCGTTTGGCAGGCGTTAAGGCGTAACGACGGGCCTTGACGTGTGACAGTCATTCGAGAGCTTCACGCTGACCATGGATGGTCCCTCAATCACTCAACAAACCTCCACGAATCTCAAAATGCCTGCATTCTATACTACGGCCAGACTGCGCATGCGCAAAAAATGATGAAAACGGACGATACATTAGTGCAGTCGGATTTCACTCACTCACCGTCGTTAGTGCGTCTATGCGTTAAGACGGGCATTGGGAACGCCTCACGGGCGTTGTGCACGCCTCACTCACACACTCACACACTCACTCACTCACTCACTCACACTCAGTCACTCACTCACTCACCCACTCTCACTCACTCACTCACTCACTCTCACACAAGCGCGCATACACTCACACTCACAGGTAACTCTACCAGGTAGCTGGATGGAAAATCCATTGGCCGTTATCTACTCCAAAAGCACTCCATTGGACCTCCGAAACTCCCACTGATGACGTCACCAGTGACGCCACGCCATTCTGACTTTAGCCTAAGAAAGCTTCACTTTGACACCTCCCACGATCCATTTGGACCAATAGTGATCCATCTCTACCCCAAACACACCCACACGCACCCCCCAAAATGCCTGCTTTCTATACTACGGCCAGATTGCGGGAAAATGGTCCAGTCGGGTGCTCTTCCACGAGAGCTTCAAAATAAGACCTCATACGACACCATGGGACCACTAGGGACTCACTCAGACCACAAAAGGTCCAACCAGTATGGACCTATGCACTGAGCCAATAGACCTATGGGCCTATATACAGACCTATCCGGTACCTGGACTTTTAAAAAAAAATTCACCGCTTAACTTCGAGACCCCTCCCATCGTGTTCTACATGGTGAGACGCGAAAAACACGACCAAACAACCCATATCGCAATGAACATGTGTGAATTTCCCAGTATGGACCTATCCCCCATAGCCAGTATGGGCCTATATACAGGCCCACCGCCTACCTTGACTTTTCCAAAAAAAATCACCACTTAACTTCGAGACCCTCCCATCGTGTTCTACATGGCGAGACGTGAAAAACAAGACCAAACAACCCATATCGCAATGAACATGTGTGAATTTCCTAGTATGGACCTATCCCCCATAGCCAGTATGGGCCTATATACAGACCTCCGTGAACTTTTCAAAACATTTCACCGCTTAACTTCGAGACTCCTCCCATCGTGTTCAACATGGTAAGACGTGAAAAACAAGACCAAACAACCCATATCGCAAAGAACATGAGTGAATTTCCCAGTATGGACCTATCCCCCATCGCCAGTATGGGCCTATGGAGCTATCCAGACCTCCGTGAATTTTTCGAAAAATTTCACCGCTTAACTTCGGGACCCTTTCCATCGTGTTTATCGTGGCGAGACGTGAAAAACAAGACCAAACAACCCATTGTATAATCCACAAAAAAAAATTAACCACCCCCCATATCCCATACAGGCATTTTCCCGTATATTGTATAATACAGGCCCCTATTGTAGAGGTAAATTCCGTGTTCCGCTTTTTATATATTTTTATTCCCGGGGAAAACATACACCCACCCATGACTTGATGGCCCTGGAGGAGCGGGGATACCTCACTGGACCCAATTGATCCACTAGGGGCCCCTGAAGATAGCCAGAAAATTTCCGCCGGCTCCCCATGTATTTGGGGCTACTTTCTGTCCGCAGAGGCAGACCGCATCACCACCAGACCGCATCACCGCGGAAGAATTCGAGGTCAAAGGTTGCCGGAACTATAGTGAACTTTGCGGGGAGCTCTCTTGTGTTGGAGGTAGTTTTTGGTCTCTTGAGCTGGTGGCACCCCCTGTCGGAACTCCCCGTGACCTCCTCAAGAGTTATCTCCCCGGTAGAATATTACCTTAGTGGATTTTTATATACTACTGGAAGATCTTGCTGAAAAGCATTACCAATCGACCTCGTATCACAAGAAAAGAATTTCGGATGAATCCGGCAAAGCGTTTCAAAGGCACGAGGAGTTTAAATTCGTTCGACTGTGTGAAGCTCATTTGGGTGTTCTGTGACGTCTCTTACTCATATCAGAGTGAAATCAGAGGTACTGTCGAACTGCCGTATGTATCTAGTTGACTCTAACGATTATCTTCTGACCCGGTCAACATAGATACATAATAAGTCCCGTATATATATAAACGCACCACACGGAGCAAACCATACAATTCCAACCTGTTTGCAGCAGCTGTTAGTGACGGCAGTTTTCGAATTGAATATTCGTACTGAAGATTGAAAATGTTGAAAATTTGCGGGATATTTCTCGCTTTTACAGCAGGGACCCTTGCTATCTCTGAAACGTGCAATCATCTCTTCAGAGAACAAGGCTTATCACCTAACTTCAACGAAACCGTCGCCCATGCGATTCATTCCATGACCGTTCAAGGTCTGAAGATGTTCAATTCCAAGGCGACTAGTAACAATCACATCCCCACGGTTAATCACGACTTGAGATCATTGGTGAAGGTTTTGCGTTACGCCCCTGACGATCCCGTGGGTTCGGATTTCGAAACGCACACCATGAATGTGATCGATGAAATTCTCCATGATCTGGGACACTCCAAGGACGGCCTAGGACCAAACTGGTCATCTACCGAGCGGATTGTTCATAACTTCCACATGTGGGATCTCTGGGACAAGATACAACAGGTTTGTCATTCAACAGTCGCTCCTTTTCCTCCCAGCCAAGAATTCTGTGATTGCCTTACAGATACGGACAACAACGGCATCTACAAGTCCGTGAAATTTGTTGCTGGCCAGTATCTATCCATTACCCCGGATGTCTTCGATGAACCGATCCCAAGACTGAAGAACGCCGAAACCTGGCTAATCTGGAAGGAAAGACTGCTGCACTACTACACCAAGAACGCCGTACATGATGCGGCACTTTACCTCTACTGCGAACTGAAAGACCTCTAAGTTACTGTTACAGCAAATTTCCACGCCTGTTTAACCAGAAGAACACTTGAACTGTTACTTGAATCAAAACGTTACCTAACCTATCCGTTATTCAAACTCACCAATGAAACAAACAACGGGACCATTTTCTGTGCTGCATTAATTTACACTGACGTCATCTGTTATAAACAAGACGATATCTCAATACAAGGTTCAGGACATATATGTGTTGAAAACTTGTTCATGTTCAATGAGGAACTTCAACGGCACTTCATGGGCGACCCTGTTGGATTAATACTGGTATGCACTCTGTGTATAATGGGGTTTTTTTTCAAAGAAATGTAACATGTACCATATTTATTCTCTATTTTTCGTCACAACGCCATCATGTCGAATAATCCAAAATTGTATGTAAACACGTGAAAATACAAGAATGTTCACACTAGACAATTTCTCGTAACTGTGTCTTGTGGGAATAGAATAAACCAACGTCTTGCTGTATCGGTATTCTGCGAAATGAATGGAGAAGTTGCAATCTGCGAAACGAGAATTTCTGACCCTCGTAAAATGGAACTAAAATCTGTCCATTTTAATTAGTCGTCTACTTTAGAGCTAATAAACTGAGCATGGGATATAAGCCACACAAACACGGACCACCTGTTATTACTTTATACGGTGTCAATGATCTTTGGCAACTCGAAGAAGAATACATTATGACGTCTCCTATGTATTGGGACCATGTACATGAAACAGAGGTATTGGAGTTTTTCGTGGAAAGAATTACAAAGTTATTTCAAGCAGGATATATTATCTACATTACAGAGTAATGGTGGTCATTTGTATAGTTCAGTTTGTTATGCACGCTGCAAAGAAGTAAAATTGATGCAGATCTAACTACTACTCCAAAGTAGACGACTAATGAAAATGGACAGACTCAAAGATGCAATTTCTTTTCAAACTGGAAGCATATCGTCCATCCGTCTCCCCGAGGAAAACTGCATTAAACCGCTGACCGGTGGAAACTGATGTTCATCTTATAGCCTCGTTTCGCATTTTTCAAAACGGGTGGGATAATTTGTAATTTGTGAAACGAAAATTTTCGACCCCCTTAAAATGGAAATAAGATGTATTTGTATACAAACTGAAAGCATATCGTCCAGCCTTATTCCCGGTAACGAGGAAAACTGCAATAAACTGTTGACCGATGAAAACTGGTCCTTTATAACCTCGTTTCGCATTTTACAAATCAGGTGACTGTAATTTGTAATCTGCGAAACGAGGCTAAATGACCGATCTGACTTTCGTGTTCAAACTTCTCACTTCCGAGTTCAGACTTCTGACTTGCAAGTTCGGATTTCCGAATTCAGAATTCTGACTTCCGAATTTGGGCTTCAGACAAAGCTAATTATATATGGGTAGGCCTAACCCGTTTTGCTACTAGATTTAGAGGCGCCGTTTGTCACTTTCTGATGTAATCTAGTTATTTATAAATATCCGGTATTTATCAGCCAGATATATAAATCTGTTAAACATGGGGGTGAAATCAACACTCGGTTTGGTAAAATTTAAATCCTATATCAGCGAAAATAATGCATGAAAGATTTATAAATACTTATTTTAGATTGCTGGATATATATATCTCTAGTTCTGTTATTTATTGGATATAAATTTCTTCAGTATATATATATATCCTCGATCAACCATCTCGTATTTATAAATCCGAAGTCACGTATCTTGCTGATATATAAATATTTCAAAATGTGTTTTTGGATATATATATATCCTGTCATGGACAAAGTTCTGATATATAAATCCTGAACTGATAAAGCATCGTATATATATATCCAATTTAAACATGCTAATGAGCTTCGATACGTTTTACCCGAAAACCGCTGATGTCACCCAAACCCTCGCGTTATCTTTAAGTCTTATCTTTACTGCACTGGCACGTGAGTAGTAGGGAAAGGACGGCTAAGCCCGCATTTTGCCGGGGGAGATAACTCTTCGGGAGATGACGGGGAGTTCCGCCAGGGGGCGCCACCAGCTCAAGAGACCAAAAACTACCTCCAGCACAGAAGAGTTCCAATCTAGGGGGAGGTAACTCTGGTTGGCTATAGTTCCGGCAAAGGGCCCCTGGGCATGTATTCTTCCGCGGTGATGCGGTCTGGCGGTGATGCGGTCGTGGGAAAAAGCTTCCGCGGAGAAAAAGTAGTCCCCACGTCTCGTCATTTAGAACACGATGGGAAGGGTCTCGAAGGTAAGCGGTGAAATTTTTGGAAAAAGTTCATGAGGCCTGGGTAAGCCCATAGGCCTATACTGCATGGCTATGGGGGATAGACCCATACGGGGTGGACGTTTTGAGGTCTAGGTGAGCCCCTAATGATCCTATGGTGTCGTATGAGGTCTTATTTTGAAGCTCTCGTGGGGGAGCAACCGACTGGACTAATGGTTCGCCCGTTTTCAATAGTCTGCGCATGCGCAGTCTGGCCGTAGTATAGAAAGCAGGCATTTTGGGGGGTATGTGGGGGGTGTGTTTGGGGTAGAGATGGACCACTATGGCTCCGAATGGGTCGTGGAAGGTGTCAAAGTGAAGCATGTGTGGGGTAGAGTCAGAATGGCGTGTTTTAAGTGCAAAGTCGCGTCAATCTGCGCATGCGCAGTTGGTTGTAGTAAGTGAAGTGACCATTTTGGGGCAGTGCAGAAAGGTATTTGGTTTCGAGATGGACCATCCTTGGTCCGAATGCGTCGTGCGGGGTGTTCTTTTGTAGCTCTCGGGGTGTAGACCTCGATTTGAGGGCTGCCCACGTCACCTGTGACGTCATCGGTGATGTCATCAGTACGAGTAGTAGCGAAAGTGGACATTTTGGGGCAGTGAAGGAAGGTATTTGGGGTAGAGAGGGACCATCCTTGGTTCGAATGCGTCGTGGGAAGTATCATGTTGTAGCTCTCGGGGTGTACATTCCGATTTGAGGAATGTTCCCGTCATCGGTGACGTCATCAGTAGGAGTAGTAGCGAAAGTGGACATTTTGGGGAAGTGAAGGAAGGTATTTGGTGTAGAGATGGACCATCCTTGGTCCGATTGTGTCGTGTGAGGTGTCATTTTGTAGCTCTCGGGGTGTAGACCCCGATTTGAGGGATGTTCGCGTCATCTGTGACGCCATCGGTAACGTCATCAGTACGAGTAGTAGCGAAAGTGGGCATTTTGGGGAAGTGCAGGAAGGTATTTTGGGTAGAGAATGTGTCTAGGGAAGTGTCATGTTGTAGCTCTCGGGGTGTACATCCCGATTTGGGGGATGTCCGCGTGATCTGTGACGTCATCGGTGACGTCATCAGTACGAGTAGTAGCGAAAGTGGGCATTTTAGGACAGTACAGGAAGGTATTTGGGGTAGAGAGGGACCATCCTTGGTCCGAATGCGTCCTGGGAGGTGTCATGTTGTAGCTCTCGGGGTGTAGACCCCGATTTGGGGGCTGTCCACAGCATCTGTGACGTCATCGGTGACGTCTGATTTTGTAGCTCTCGGGGTTTACATCCAGATTTGAGGGATGTTCACGTCATCTGTGACGTCACTGGTGACGTCATCGGTACGAGTGGTAGCCAAAGTGAACATTTTGGGGCAGTGAAGGAAGGTATTTGTGGTAGAGATGGACCATCCTTGGTCCGAATACGTCCTGGGAGGTGTCATGTTGTAGCTCTCGGGGTGTACAGCCCCATTTGAGGGATGTTCGCGTGATCTGTGACGTCATCGGTGACGTCATCAGAACGAGTAGTAGCGAAAGTGGGCATTTTAGGAAAGTGCAGGAAGGTATTTGGGGTAGAGAGGGACCATCCTTGGTCCGATTGTATCGTGGGAGGTGTCATCTTGTAGCTTTCATGGTGTACATCTCCATTTGAGGGATGTTCGCGTCATCTGTGACGTCATTGGTGACGTCATCAGTACGAGTAGTAGCGAAAGTGGACATTTTGGGGCAGTGAAGGAAGGTATTTGGGGTAGAGATGGACCATCGTTGGTCCGAATGCGTCGTGGGAGGTGTCATCTTGTAGTCTTCGGGGTGCAGACCCCGATTTGAGGGATGTCCACAGCATCTGTGACGTCATTGATGACGTCATCAGTAGGAGTAGTAGCGAAAGTGGGCATTTTGGGACAGTGAAGAAAGGTATTAGGGGTAGAGATGGACCATCGTTGGTCCGAATGCGTCGTGGGAGGTGTCATCTTGTAGTCTTCGGGGTGCAGACCCCGATTTGAGGGATGTCCACAGCATCTGTGACGTCGTCGGTGACGTCATCAGTACGACTAATAGCGAAAGTGGGCATTTTAGGGGAGTGAAAGAAGGATTAGTATTATAAAAGCACATTTCGAGCCCTTTTGACCTAGCGGCGCAAGGCGCAATGAGAGTATGCGCGCGTGTGTGTGCGTGTGCGTGTGAGTGTGCTTTCGTGTGTGTGTGTGTGTACGCGTGTGGGTGTGTGTGTGTATGTGTGTGTGTGTGCGTGTGTGTATGCGTGTGTGTGTGTGTGTATGCATTTGTGCATGCGTCTGTGTGTGCGTGCATGTGCGTGTGTGTGCGTGTATGTGTGTGTATGCGTCTGTGTGGGTGTGTATGTGGGGGGGGTGCTTGCATGTGTGTAGGCGTGTGTGTGTGCGTGTGCGTGTGTATGTGTGTGTATGCCTCTGTGTGTGTATGTGTGTGTGCTTGCGAGTTTGTTTACGCGTGTGTGTGTGTGCGTGTGTATGAGTCTATGTGTATGTGTGTATGCGTCTCTGCGTATGTGTGTATGTGTGTGTGTACGTGTGTGTATGCCTGCGTATGCGTGTGTGTATGCATGTGTATGTATATCTCTGTGTGTATGTGTGTGTGCTTGCTAGTGTATGTACGCGTGTGTGTATGCGTGTGTGTATGCGTGCGTGTGTATATGCGTCTGTGTATGTGTGCGTGTGCGTGTGTGTATGTGTGTGTGTATGTGTGTGTGTGTGTGTAGGTGGGTGTGTCGCCGTGTGCCATGAGACAGACAGATGAGAGGAAGAAAGATCTACACGTTCGCAAGTGTTCCTATAACCCGGAAGTAACCTTTGACCCCTGCGCGCAATTTTGCAGGGGTCAAAGGTCAGTTCCTGGTATCCTGGTGTACCCTATGCCCTACGGGCTATAGGGTACAGGGTGCACCAGGTATGTGTGTGTGTGTGCACCTGCGTACGATGACGTCACTTCCGAGCAGCACAGGGGTCAAATGTTACTTCCGGGCTGTAGGAACACTTGTGAACGTGTAGATCTTTCTTCCTCTCATCTGTCTGTCTCATGGCACACGGCGACACACACACCTACACACAGACGTATACACACACACATGCTGCATACACACACACGCACACCCACACATGCCCACATACGTTCCTTATTAGGTATGTCGATATAATTGTGCAACATTGTAGCGATCGTGGTGCAACATTGTAGCGATCGTCAACAATGTTTGCAACAATGTTGCAACAATGTTTTTTGTTGTTGACGAACGCTCTTGTCGTAACAATGTTGCATAGTAACCTCGTCAGAAAGACACTTTTTTAATCAAAAACTGTTTTAGAAACATCGTCCGCTTCAAAAACATCGTTTCTTATAGACAATTTGCAAATTTAAAATGACATTCTTAGTTGGAGTTCGAATATTTCAAAAGATTTTTTCACTATTAGGTCTCCAAAAAGTACTTGATAGGGAATAGATTGCACGTTAAAGTACTTGATAAGGATACATTCGTGTACGCACACACACACACGCATACACACACATGCATACACACATGCATACACACACGCACACGCACACACACGCATACACAGACGCATATACACACGCACGCATACACACACGCATACACACACGCGTACACACACTCGCAAGCACACACACATACACACAGAGACATACATACACATGCATACACACACACGCATACGCAGACATACACCCACGTACACACACACATACACACAAACGCAGAGACGCACACACACATGCACATAGACTCATACACACACGCACACACACACACGCGTAAACAAACTCGCAAGCACACACACACACACACACACACAGAGGCATACACACCAATACACACGCACACGCACACACACACGCCTAGACACACGCACACACACACACACAGACGCATACACACACATGCACGCACACCCACACACATACACACACACACACACATGCATACACACACACCTACACACACACACGCATGCGCACACACAGACACATACATACAGACGCAGACACACATGTACACAGACACACACACGCATACACGCACATGCACGCACACGCACACACACACGTGTATGCACCCACACGCACAAAGACGCATACACACACGTATACACACACATACACGCATACACGCACACACGCATGCACGCATACGCACACACACACACACACACATGCACAGACGCATACACACACGCATATACGCACACGCAGGCGCACACACATACACACAGACGCATACACACACGCAAGCACACCTTCACACGCACACACACAAACACACATACATACACACGCACACACACACGCATACACACGTATATACAAACGCGTAACGTGAAGTACCCGGATGGACGCGCAGACGTGAAGTCCCCAGATGCACGCGCGGACCGCGTCGAAAGCTTACCGTGGGGACCGCAAGGGAAAAACCCGATGCTTATCGATTGGCTGATTGTTCGACTGCTGATTGGTTCTTTTTCTCGACCGCTGATTGGTCCAAATGGAACTGCCCATCCTTCCCAGGTTAATCTAGAATCCTACCAAGCTCGTAATCACCGCCACATGGCGCATACACACATACACGCATACACATACGCATATACACGCACACGCACACACATACACAGACGCATACACGCACACGCGTACACACACGCACGCATACACATTTTCGCAAGCACACACAGACGCATACACACACATGCATACACACACGCACACACACACACATACATACACACACACATACACGCACACACAGAGAAACACATACACATACACGCATACACGCACACGCGTACACACACGCAAGCCCACACACACGCGTACACACATGCAAGCACACACACACGCACACAGACGTATACACACAGACACATACACCCACATACACACAGACACATACACACAGACGCATACACACACATACACACGTACACACACACACACACACGCACACACAGATGCATACACACAGACGCATACATGCATACACACAATATGACTGACTATTCACATGCAGGACATGAGAGTTTCTGACCTGGGCCTGATAGAAGGCCTGGATGGGGGAACATTCGTGAACATCCTAGGATACAGGGTGCACCACAGGAGCCTGCGCCTGCATACGGAGACACACACACATAGACGCATACACACACATGCATACACACCCGCACACACACGCATACACACGCATACACACACGCACACCCACACATACACACACATGCATACATACACAAACACACACACACAGAGATACATACACACACTTGCATACACACACACGCGCACGCATACGTGCATTAAGCCTGTACCGAGGACCATGACTACAAACCCCACTTCCGAGGACTTTACTTAAATGCCAGCGTAAGCAAAAGCCAGTCACCGTATTATATTCTTCTGGGCCTCTAGGGGATATTTTCCTAGTTGGCTTGTCCTGCAGACATGAATAAAAAAGCGAGGACCTATAAACCCGTTCCTATACTTGTGAGGACTTCTCAGGATGACACAGTTCAGTATAAAACCGAGGACCTCGTGCAATTTACCATGTTATCGAGGACCTGGACTCCTTCCCGTATGAGTGAGGACTTGACAAGTGTACCATCATTACATATAAAACCGAGGACCTGGCATGATGTAAGCGTCAGATCCGACATTCATAATTCAGCCGCTGTCCATACAGAATTTCCGCATCCGTAATGGAAAGACCTCGAAATCAAAAGATTTGACATCAGGGAGCATCTAAAAAGGACCGGTACAACTGGACGCTGAAAACTTGGGATTTTTGACACCTGCTACCCCCTGTATGCTACGTAATGCCGCCCCCCCCCCCCACCTCGTACGTGTGTATGCAGAATCAGGATATCAAAGTATTAACAGTTTCATTGTTATCATTCATTTCCATGATATGTTAGAGATCTAGAAATTGTGCAAATTAAACAACAAAATGTTAACTTAAAACAGCGTATAGCAGTACTGAGTATACATTTGTGATTTAAAATTAACAAGAATCGCGCAAAGTTCTGCGAGCCCCTCGGCCTTAGGGTATTTAAAAGGGTCGTGGTTAAGGGACAAGCAATGATGACAAATTGGCAAAGTTTGACCTGGCGACCCGGATGGACGGACGTGCACTATGACAATGTCCCAATGTCAGTTTAGTGCTTCTAGGAATAGTCGTTCTTCAGATTCGTTGATAACAAATATGGGGTGACAAATTGACAGATTTTTACCCGCTGACCTGGAATAAATGAACCGTGGGTTGAGACCCATCTGTTCCAACCAAATTCCAGATTTTTCCAAATTCCATTCACTACGGGAAATTTCCCACATTTCTAAAATTATCAACAACTAAACTCGACCAGTGCTTCAAAATTACCGAATAGCATTCAACCATGTATAGAAGACTATCATTTAGCTACACAACGGAAGACCTCTCGGATAGATATATGCACATTAAAAAAATGTTTTGCCTTTATTCTCAGAGACGGCGGAACGGGGGGGGGGGGGGGGGGGCTATAGCCCCCTAATAATTTGTCAAGAAAAATTAACAATCGAGGGAAAACAAGAACACCTCGTCAGGGAAATGTCCATTATATTCATCAATGTACTGATCTTCGTCGACGGTTGCTTAATTGACTCCTGAACAAGATGATCAAGGCTGGAAGTTTGGAAGATCTTTAGTGAGCGAACATTTACCGTACGTGCATGAAGATGCTGAATAGGATGGGAGAGAAAGATGCTCTGTTGTTGGACCCAGAAGACGTTGTTAAGCGATTTGTTCAACAACATCAAAACGAGTGGTCTGTATTCGATTAGGTGAAGAAGACGTCACTATACGTCGGACACTGTAAATTCTGAAGAAACGTACTGCATCTTAATCTTGTAAAATTTTGAGGGATGGGGTTTTTTTTCAGAAGGAAAAGAGTGAAACCTTTCGGAAAGATTCCCTCTGATAATACCTCTGAAATGCGTTAAGAGAAGCCTAATATTTCAAAAATTTCCGAGGAACATGCCCCCGGTCTCTCCTGGTATGTCGCGCTGATAGTAAATGGACGACGTTGGACACCCTTTGATTTTTACTGGATCCTCCCCTAAAACTTACTATAGATGCTATTTAGTTTCAAATGCTCCAAAAATTCGCCGAAAATGATCTGAATTTTATAAATTTTCCGTGAGTGACCACCGTATCCCCCTTTTTCGATGGCAAAGGACATAGCGAGGATCTCGAGTGTCTCGCCTATAGCTGCATGCATCGTGACCAAATTACTTGCATATATGATGCTTGCGTGAATGAATGAGTATACGGTATCGGTATAACTATACCATTATAATAGGCAGAGATATCACAAAATTATCCAGTCTCATCTATAGGCCCTATTGCTGACAAAAGATAAAACGTTAACCAAAGCTAAGAATACGTCCACCATTGGATATCTGTTAGCGGAAAGAAAAAGAGTTTCTTACATAGAGGTAAAAACAACTTTTGTTTGTTGAAGAGAAAACTGGAATATTGATCGAGTTTTTTCGTCAATAAATATGTGAAAACAGAACTTGAAATATAGTGATGATTTGCAATTATATTTGCCGGAAATCGGCCAGCATGCGTCTCCAACCATCTAGAACCACAGACCCTCGCCTCCATCTTTTCGAGCAAAGTCGGCTACTTCGACAAGCTCTATACGCCCCCTTGCCACGTTTGGCTAGTGGAATTGAACAGTTAATCTCATTGGTGGGTTGGGTGCAGCTGCTTCTAGCTGCATCCCATCAGAGCATGTGTTAAACAGTAGGCGGTTTCTCGAGATGGCACCCCGCCAGTAAGAATGAATTGTGACATATTGAGAAATTGTTGACTGTGTACCACGCACTCTGATATGATGTAGCTAGAAGAAGCTGCACACAACTCATCAATGAGATTAACTGTTCAATTCCACTAACCAAAAGTACCAAGAGGGCGCATAGAGCTTGTCGAAGTAGTCGATGTCGTATAACACTACCAGTCCATCATTACCTATACAACTGAGGACCTCAATGATAGATGTGCATTAAAATTACACTACAAGACCAGCATTACCGAAAAAACTGAGGACTTCACTGATAGATGTGTGTAGCACTACAAGACCGGCAATACCTATACAACCGAGAACCTCACTGATAGAGGTGTACAACATTACCAGTCCATCATTACCTATACAACTGAGGACCTCACTGGTAGATGTGTATTAAAATTACACTACAAGACCAGCATTACCTATACAACTGAGGACCTCACTGATAGATGTGTTTAGCACTACAAGACCAGCATTACCTATACAACTGAGGACCTCACTGATAGATGTGTATAGCACTACAAGATCAGCATTACCTATACAACTGAGGACCTCATT
>JAVTVY010028221.1:0-11682 GCA_036873755.1 Hanleya hanleyi
AGTTCATCTTTAGCATGAAAACTGATCACAAAACTGAAGAAAGTTTACCAAGTCCCCTGCTGATAATTTTGACAAAAAAATTATATTACTTTATATTAAGCATGTCTGCAAATTTCAGAACGTTCTGAAGATAAAATATTTGTATAAACCTTTATCATCCAAAGACAGTGCGATCACAAAATTTTAACATAAAACTGAATGTTGACACCAGCCAACCAGCGTCAATCTTTAGAACAGATTCCATGTGTCCAAAAATATATAACAAACTATTTTTCGTCCAGTCAGGTATAATGAGCAGTCAAATTTCACCTGATATAGTCCTGATTATCATCTCAGACCTAAAAATATCACCTTCAATTGCTCAGTGTACACATTTTTTCAGGCCGGTGATAACTCTTATAACATGCAATGGAAAAAAACAAGACCTATGAGTTCACATAACCCAACTAGATTCGACAATGGTCGAGCAACATGAGAAATTATTAATTTACCCTCGAATAGATTTCTTTCAGGCGAGAATAGTCTCCTTGAAGGAAGAAAAATATGAAGAAATTGATGAAGTAAATCTAAAGGGGGGCTGTTATATCAACGTTTGTTCTCCAGTTAAACAGCTAAGTTCATCAAAAGGACAGCAAAATTTTGTTAAATTAATAAATGAATGGTTTATATTTTACAACAGTTTAAAATGAATGTTACCAAACAGGGGAGACTACTCTACAGGACAAATGGTATTTAGGGGAAACAACTCTGTTGGAGTCCCACCAAAGAATTTTGTCCCGTCAAGCTAGATTCAGATCTTGATCTTTGACCTAATGACCTCAAAATCAAACGGAAGAAACTTATTTCCCCAATTACATCTTCATTCAAATCTGGAATGCATTTTGAATCAATAGTTTTTGAATTATCATGACATATGCATGTGCTCACAACGATTCTATATACCCCGCCGCAGTCCGGGTGGGAGATAAAAAAAGAATGTCTGATTGAAAAGATATGAATGAAAGCAAAAATGAAATGAAAAATAGAAGTGCAAAGAACTTCAATTCAAAACTTCACTTTAACCCAGAGATTTAAATGTGCAAAGCAGTTTGTAGATATGAGTGTTGCTACCAAATGAGTAAAGCTATAAAAGAACTACAGCAAAACTGTCATAAATGCCACAAAATGTCACCTATATTAATTCCTGCCGGTCTTACATTTTGAGCATAGGTGATTTCCGGCAACATATCAGAGCCAACTTCTCTCAAAAGATGAATTTTTGTAGATTTTCATTTCAAAATATCAACAAAAATCTATTCAGATTTATGACAGTTTAGGCAGTTTACGACTGAGAATGAAAACTACTGTGAGAGAGACTATATGATGATAATTTTACCTCGGCATCTACATAGAACTGGATGCTGAAAACAGGGCAACAACCGAAATGTATGCATGAGGATGATAACACATACATGAAATGATCATATACTAGGTAAATGAGTCTATTATTTAGTATGAGAAAGATTCGAGCACTACTTCGCTGGCTCAATGTTGACAGGATGGTGATTGTTGACATCGTGTCGACATTTAATATGCTGATCCAATGTTGGCCCAATCTTCATCTGATTTCCACTCTCATTTGTTCTTATTATTTCAGCTATTTAGAATTACAACATATATTGTTAATAAATAAATGGCTAAAAAAATGCAAATTGCTCAATGAACAGAATACTGTATTGATATGACTAAAACCGGGTTCACATAGGGTTGAAATCAGGTCAAAATTGGGCCAACATTGAATCAACATTGGGTCAATATCTGTGGTATCCACCTCTTTCCTCTACTGTAACTACTGTCCCCAGTGACTTTAATTACAAATACATCCTCTTACAACAAGTTTCAATCCATTTAAGAAAATAGTGAATTTGTTGCAACAGAAAATCTCATTTTCAACCTCTTTCTGTATTATTTCTCTAACTTTCCTCTTCTCGAAATTTCGAAGTTATCAAGACGGTGTATGAACCCAGAGTGAACGAGTTATTTCCCTCTACAGAAAGAAATGGAATTCCAGAATTCCAGGAGACAACGAAAAGAATCAAACTGCAATCTTACATATCAATTCGATGATATTAGATCATTGTTATCATAGTTGAGGAGTCTTCTGTTTCAATTTATGTTAGCTTTCACCTATGTAAATATCCTGATGTTAGCCTTTTATCAGAGCAAATGACCTGGAAATCTGTAACCTTAGATTAAGCTAGCTGGAATGTATTGGTCACCACCTTCCTGCTTATAATACATGGGGTGATGCAGATGCCATAATTATTGTAAATAACAGCAAATAATACTTCCCAACTATATAGTGATGGTTTTAGTCTTGCTGACGATCCAGATCCGTCTCCTTCGATTTCTAGAGAGCTTTGTTAACAGGCGTCTTTAGAATGGCGGGCCAAAGTCAAATACGAAGCTGCGCATCTGAAAACCCCTCGGCTCTGGGCGCCAGCCATTCATAATGTATTCAATTTAAAACAAGACTTCAGGAACACCAAGCAGTCAAGTAAGAAATATACAGATTATGAAAAATTTTGCCATTAGAAATGGCCTCAAACGTTTCCGTCCAATCAGAGAAACCGGTATTCATTACATAAGTCTGTTGATGCATCGACGATGTATACCAAATTTTACATCGAACATTTGAAAATTATCTGAGATAGAGATCCCTAATGATTTCGCATAAATTAAAGATGGCTGCCCATCCTTCCCACCACTCAGAGAAACTGATGTGGTTATTCATTGCAAGTCTCTTGATACATAGATTCTGTAAACCAAGTTTCATATAGAACACTGAAATGGTATCAAAGATAAACATCATTAAAGATTTTGCATAAATTAAAGATGGCCACCAAGGTTTCCGCCCAAGCAGAAAAACCAGAACTGTCTAATCGATGTATACCAAATTTTACATTGAGCACTTGAACCGTATCAGAGATATAGATCATTAATGATTTCGCAAAAATTAAAGATGGCCGCCCATCCTTCCCGCCACTCAGAGGAACCGATGTGGTTATTCATTGCAAGTCTCTTGATACATCGATGCTGGATACCAAGTTTCATATAGAACACTGAAATGGTATCAAAGATATATATCATTGAAGATTTTGCATAAATTAAAGATGGCCGCCAAGGTTCCGCCCAATCAGAAACGCCATTTATCGTAAGTCTATTGATGCTTCGATGATATATACCAAATTTTACATCGAGCACTCGAACAGTATCAGAGATAGAGATCATTAATGATTTTGCATAAATTAATGATGGCCGCCCATCCTTCCCGCCACTCAGAGGAACTGATGTGGCTATACATTGCAGATCTCTTGATACATCGATGCTGTATACCAAGTTTCGTATAGAACACTTGAATGGTATCAGAGATATATATCATTGAAGATTTTGCATAAATTAAAGATGGCCGCCAAGGTTTTCACCGAATCAGGGAAACTGGTTTGGTCATTCCTTTGAAGTTTCTTGATGCATCGATGATCTATACCAAGTTTCACACTGAACAGAGAAATGGTACCTAAGATACACAAGATTAATGATTTCGCATAAATTAAATATGGCCGCCAAAGTTTCCAACCAATCAGGTCCAGATTCAATAGGGTTCTGGGTCATGAGCATATGGATGTGCAGTGCAAGTTTGGGGTGCCTAGGGTAAGTCGTTCTAAAGATATCTTGGTAACAAGAAACCTGTGATGGTTTCGCATAAATTAAAGATGGCCGCCAAAGTTTCTAACCAATCAGGTCCAGATTCAATAGGGTTCTGGGTCACAAGCATACGGATGTGCACTGCAAGTTTGGTGTGCCTAGGGTAAGTCGTTCTGAAGATATCTTGGTAACGAGAAAGGTGAGACGGACGGACGGACAGACGGACAGACGGACAGACGTACATGACGACGACAATACCCTTCGGCCAAATTTTGGCCGAGGGGTAAAAAGTGAAGCACTAGTTGCATCATGGGATTGACGCATGAGCACTCACTGGGACGGATATGGACTGTGCTATTTTTAGATTTCACTTGTTAGCTAACGTTTGCACACGAACGCAATATGTCAGTAAGGTCAGTTTTCAGCGCAAGAAATCTGTTGAGTTCGCACAGATTCAAATAAGAAATCAAGTGATGCATGACAGAAGATGAGCTAATGTTGGAATTCCAAAAAGCAGCCTTTGAAATGTACATAATCTTACCCATGATTCCCCGCATACTGACTTCGCGTTTCATCTTTCGTGTGTCGGGATGTGCGAGACCCTAGTGGTGTAGGCGATTCGACGAGTGCCAATGCTGTCTAGCTTTCTAGTTCATTCGCTTCTGATATTGTATAAGAGAATGAAATTTTTGCTTACCTCTTGATGATGAACCCCATTTACTGGTGCCAAATGTATTGTTGGATGAGATCTCTGTGTCAGCATAACTACCTCTTCCTGTAGTATGCCTAAATAGTGAAGGTAAGGGAGGTAATTAATGCAATTGCACAAAATGATGTTCAACACTGTCAGTTACATCAAAATATTTCTATCATTCATTGGCAACGAACCAATGATGAGCGGTCTACTCACCCTAAAATTTGACTATGCCTAATTGATTAGGGCTGTTCCATTTAAAAAGGTATGGGAGTGGCGGAAGGCAGCTTTGAATTATACCCCACCACCCATAGAAATTTTATTGGCCTTCCCAATGTTGTAACATGGATTGAAGGGAATTTTCCCCTATGACCCATAGAATAATATATTGAGTGCCTTCCTCCCCTCCCATACCTCTTTAAATTGAACAGCCCTTAATTCAATCTCTCAATTTTCATTCAACCACCTCCAAATGTTGGTCCATCTTTCGTGCACGTATCATGAGACAAACGGGTGCAATCAGCTACATGGGTCAACATACGTAATTCCCCTAATAATTCAATCACAGGAAGTTCAACTTTCAACTCTGTTATTCAAAGACGGAGAAAAAGTAAGATTCCCATTCAAATTGAAGAAAAGTCATATAATGACAAAATCGGACACTTTGTAGCTGGTGCCATGAAAAATATTGCCAGATATATGCCGTTTTTGCTGCACTTCCGGTGATTGAATTATTAGGGGAATTACCTCAGAAGGCCTGACGACTTTCTTGATTTGGACCAAATGCATGGTTTGTGAAAATGATTGCATGAGCCTAATATACTATTTCTTTTATTTTAAAATTCATTAGAAATAACAATACTTTCCACAAAGCATATCGTTAGGAAGGGGATTTGGACATCAGTTATCCAATCAGATTGCCACTTCCTGTTTGTTTTGGCCCAGTTAACCAATCAACTGACAGAACTAGAACTTCCTGTTTATCTTCTAGTCCTATTGTGCAAGCCTCCCATAGCGATGGTCATGGTTATGCAAAGGGAAGTAACTTTGTCAGCATCACAGCAGACGGTGTACAGGTAGAGGGGGTTAGATTAGTTTTGCTCTTGAATATCTAGAAATTCTGAACTTTTCGATAAATTTTGATGCATTTCGATTGTGACAGCACTGTAAGACATTCTGATTATGTCTGTCTTTAGAACACCTACAAAGGTATGACGAGCTACGAACCTCAGCTCGATTTCTTGCAATCAAGAGCATGTTTAGCTTCACATGTTACTACTCATCAATCTGATCCAACTATGCCTCTTTTCTTATCTGTGACCGTCAGCATTATATTATTACTCTACAGCTTGTCAAACTAATACATACTTATTGCCTCTGGTTACAGGCCCAACATCATTGTTCTCATCCAAGGAGGAAACATCTGGGAAACTGTCATCATCTTTGAATCCCTGAAGTAGCAGAGAAAATAAGATCATTTCAATTCCAATATGATCAGTTTGATCACCAGAGCAGTTCATCTCTATCAATACAGACTGTTATAATCATGAATACGTCGAGAAAATAAATATTTTCACGAGCCCGCAGTCGAGTGAAAATATTTATCTTCGAGACGAAATATTATCAGCCTGTATACCCAAGCAAAAGCATGGTATAATGAATTTAACACATTGAAGAGCTATTCTCCTGGTTGAGTTAACATATATCACCAACCCGAAAGAAAAACAGGCATATAACTCAACGTTGAACAATGTAAAACATCGTGAGTCGGACAGGCAGCGTTGATTCCTTTTCGATCTGTTCCGTGATGAACAATAACCTGGATGGAATACTTAGCTAACATTCTGACGTTCCTGTATATGTGACATAAAGCTTTCGATGATCATTTATTTCTTATCTTCATCCGCAAATACGCAATTTGCTTCACACAACTTGTTCCAGTGGCGGAACTCGCCCATACAAACTAGCACAGACAAATTCGCCTGAAACAGTCTTTGTCTGCAGGTTTTGCACGTGCGTCCTTAACTGTGTTGGTATATGGGCTCGAGCGTCCTCGACGGCATTGGGATACGAGAAATCTGAATTGGTATACCAACGGTGGCCGTCGGAGACTTGCAATGCGGTCTGATGCACTAGGGTAATTAACCAATCAAAACCCTACAATTTACTCTGCAATGTGATAAATTTGCATATTTGAAATACCAGATAAATAAGCTTTCCAATAATTTTGACATATATTTTGATCATGTTCATAGTTCTCATGATAAAACGACAAAATGTCGGTGAGTGGGGGAAAATCTCTGATGATGGGTAACAAGCCCTCAATACATACATGCAGATCAGGACTCTCCATCCTTCCGGATGATCCCATCGTGTCCACTCCCCCAGTTGGCTTCTGTCCACGGCGACCCTACATGAGATAATCAGACTCAATGAGCACATAAACTTCCAGTGCATTCAACAGGACCACATGAGTTACTCAAACTGATCTGGGTAAGGGAGAATATGGTTTAAACAATATTTTATTTCAGTAATGGATTGGTGAACAGGACAAGCCTATACTAACACCTCTCCAGATGACAATGGATGAATTTACATATAAATACAAACAAGATGACGGATGGTAAATGGAAGTAAAACAGTTCTGGCAATAAAGAAAGGAATATATAAATATATAAATAAATACGCAGCTCTTGATAACAATTCTGTTTAACGGATATTTTCTGGAAAATTATTTGCACTGGATTATAATTTTAAAATTCATGCATACATCTTCCCTCGGAAGTAATACAAAAATACTCATTACTGACAAATCATGAGTGATTGGCAAACATTGATATTGACCATTAATCAAATTTTCTAAATCTTTCAGATTCTATACAGAATTTTTGTATGCTGTTTGCAATCTCTGCATTGGATTCGTCATTAAGATCTGGATTTCCAAATAAAAGCGAATTGTATGAAAGTCCAGGGTAGTTCTAGGAACATAGTCTGTCTCTTTACGTTATAATTTGGACAGTACAAAAGAAAATGCTCATTGTCTTCATAAGGGAAACCGCAATTACACACAGGCGAATCTTGTATAAATCTATTAAATTTATTATTTAAGAGAGAATATCATTGGGCTGATCCATGTGCATGGCCTCAGTATCAAGTTAGACCCGAGTGACGTCTAAATAATCCACTCGCTGAGCAGAGGAATTGAGTTGAAAAAGGCCACCGCGGTCTCCATTTGTGTCAGAGCTATTCTTGTTGAATGGTCAAGAGTATGGTATTGAAAAAATCTTGAAATAGTGCATTTCCAGTTTTCTAACTCTTCATTGGTCCATTCAAATAGAAATTGGATATTTCCATTGGCTTGCGGAGAAAACATCCAGCCAATCAGTGAGTTTTTTTTTCTGTACAAATGATGCATATGATAATCAGTCTTATAATTCAATCATATTAAGGGAAATTTCCCACCATAAAATCAGGGGAAGATCAATTTTATTACAACAGGAAGTTGACAAAATAGTTCAACATCATGCATATAATTTATTCATTATTTCATTAATGTTAGAGGGTGATCAAATGTATTAGAACCACGTATTAATTCCTGGAATGAAAAGTGATTGAATTTTGATAGGGGGATTGAATTATTAGAGGGATTACCGTATTTTGTGTGAGATGGGGTTGAATGCAATACAAGGATCACCCATACCGCACTTGTCACAAGAGAACAGTAGTCTGTCTGGATACAAGAAGGAGTCTACCATGGGAAAATTTTCAGTAACCTGAAGGCCTGATCAAAATAAACTTACATGAAAGTTCGACCAGAAAATGCTGTCCTAATAATTGCATATTGATGGAATACAAGATTGAGTTCAGGGTGTAAAATTAGCAAATAACAAGAAAACATGTATACTCACAATGAGCTGTGACTCTATGCTACGTGTGAGCTCGGACACTTTAGCTCCTCTCGGTTGTGGAGCAGACACAGGGGGTTTCGACTGGTGAGACGACGAGGCACTCGGCTGTGGCTTGAGATCCAACTCTTCAAGATCACTGTGGAAAGGGAGATCATCCATGTATGATAAGTGGATACATTTTAAATTATTCCTAGAATTTACCCCATCTATTCTAATGGCCTTATACAGAACTGTTTCAAGCAGAATTGCCTGGCAGGGGTGTAGAAACTTGGAATTCTCCTACAAACCCCTAATTAGGGTTCCAAATCACCAATCTGATTAAAACTCAGACTTAATAACCGCTCCTCTATCAGACAAGTCGCTAATTAAGATCTGGTACAGTCTGTATCTTAAATCTGTCAAGCATGTCAGACTGGCGACCAATCACAGTCCAACTTCAACGGGCAAAAGGTGCCTATCCGATTATTTCTGTAGTGAACAAGGCGCACGAAGTTCTTGCTCTCCATGAGCAATCACCAAAGATTATTATTTGCTCTGATAGGCACCTATTCGCCTGTTGAAGTTGGACTCTAATTGGTCGCCAGTCTGACATGCGTGACAAATTTAAAGTGAACGTAAAGGCTGAGGCAACATGCACTCTGTGGGAAAGAACTACAATGAAAGTATCAAACAGCAGCAACAAATATTTTTGGGGATTTTTTACACCGAGTAGGAACGAAATTATCTCTGTTGTATTATTGTTCCCCGGCCGCAGCCATGTTGGCTATCTCACATCAGAGCAGTGACGTCATATCACCTTGTAGCTCTCTACTTCGTGGAGTTAGAAAGCGCAGTAAGCATGTAAACATGTTATCGAAGACCCAGATTTCGACACTTCGTATAATATGCCTATCTCGCAGTGTCTCTGTCCCGCCAAACGGTAATACAATTATTTTTACCTCACTTAAAAGTTCGGAACTTCCACACTCTGACGTTTCTGAATCAATGTTGTGATCTCGGTGTCTTTGATCTACGATGCGACAATTCTGTTGGGATTGCATCTTCTTTAATCTCCTTCGCCTCCTAGCTCTCCTGCTGGGCGTCAACATCAGCCTTCCGTAGATGTCAGGTTGGAAACATTTGGCTTTAAAATAGACCGAAAACAGCACAGATTTCTCGATTGGAGTACAGTCTAGTCTACCGATGTTGTGCAGCCACTGTTTAAGAAGATCCGGCTTCCCTAACGAGAATCTGTGTAATGATAACTTCTCCGAGGAGAACTCGAGACGGGTGTATTTTGCTTGCCATCACTGCGCCGTGACAAGTTTCAGCTCGGTAAACACTTGCTGGAGACACGCAACACAGTCAAAACACGCTTGAAACAACCGAGCCCGCCACCTCCACCATTATAATTCGTGTTACAGCAAAGCCACAACAAAGTGATACTACGTCACAGGAAAATATCACGTGCTACGAGGAAGCGTTTTCATTGGCGCAAGGCTACTCAATAGACGACCATGGCCGGTCGATTGTTGCACCAGTCAATTATTTCGGTGTTTGGAATTATGTTTTCGGAAGAGAAAAAATCACAAAAAATATTTGTTGCTGCCAACTGATACTTTTGATATAGTTCTTCCACATAGCGTGTATGTTGTCACAGCCTTTACGTTCACTTTAAGATACAGACTGTCCCAGATCTTAATTAGCTACATGTCCGATAGAGGAGCGGTTATTAAGTCTGAGTTTTAATCAGATTGCCAAACCACTGGCTGGAAACCTCTTATTATTGGTAATTCAATTCATGGAAGTTTAATTTCACTTCAACTCTAATTGTAGGATACTCAGAACTTATGCAATTCATATTATTACAAGGGATGTAAATACTCAAATGGAATTTTCAGATGGTATATCTCAGTTTTAATAAATTTATACCATATAAACACTCCTCATTTCAACATGTCACTTGTGAAATATTATGGACCCCGATTAATGCGAGCATCCACTGATCATAATATATAGCTTCAACCCCTGTTCAAGACCAGGTCTTATTTTCATTGGGTCAGTCAAATTTACACCACTATGATTGACTTACCCTGTGATGCAACTACTCTGCATACAGTGAGTCAAAATCTGTTCCATGATACTGGGCTATTGAATATTGATTACATCGAGGTCAATGAATGTGAATTTGACTGAATATTACCAGCGATGTGTAAAAATGGGGAGCGTTGACAAGATATTAATTTATTACGATTTATTAGGATTGATATATATCCTGGTCACATGAGCTCACCTGATATCCTCTGAGTCCCAATCACTCAGGTTATCCATGGGCTTGTTCATAGCCTTGGAAGCACGTGGGGATGGGGTGGTGCGAGGACGGGGAACTGGAGCAGAGGTCTGAGGGAAGCCGAATCGTCCATCTGCCTGATCCTCGCCGTCCGTCTCGGACTCCTCGTCTGAATCCCAGTTTGTGCTCGTCCATTCTGTGGTTGACCTGGCAACATACAAATGTCAGCTTTTTACAATATTTTTACCAGGGTTTTTATAGACATTCTTTCTTCACGTTATCCCGATATTTTTTTTGATGAAATTTTTGTTGACATTGTGTGTGAAAAAAAAAGAAGATAATTCACTTGCATGCACCTACTTTTCAGACTTTTTGGAAATGATGTTTTCTCACTTTTCAACTTAAAAAGACTGAAAATTAAGTTCTATTTGCGTGCCAATAGTGCACTGAAAATTCAGTTTTACAATTTTTCCAAATTTACTTCATGAAAGATTTTGGGTAAGAAACATCAATATACATGTTGTATGTGAGCCATTACAAGCTACAAGGCTGTCCGAGTGCAAGGTCAATATTCATTTTGTTACAAACTCCGATAAAAATACTAAAACTTCATATGTTAAATCTTCTTATGAATCAATCACCCTATTAAAATTCAGTCACCTCGATTTTTGTGTTCAAAATTATTAAAATATACTAAAAATCAATAGAAATAATGGACCATCTGCATTATTCTGGACCCTTTAGTCAACTTTCTGTTCTAATGAATTTGATTTATTGCTGATTTCATGAAGGAGAATTTCACTTCCTGTGATTGAAGTATTAAGAGGAATTACCATTATAAATATTTTAATTTCTGAAATTTCAATATTTTTGGGGGGAAGAAAGCGAATTCCTGATATTAGAAGTGCGGGAAAATATGTCTCCATTCTTTTTATGGAATTGGCTTCCAATTACATTCTTGGATTCTAGAAAAAGACCATGCCCCTCCTTCCATTAAAGTGTAACTGTGGCACTTTTGCAACTTTATGTTATATCCAAGAAAATCTTTCAAATTATATAATATATAACCTGTTTCTTGTTTTAGGACTTTAATTTTAACAATTTCAATGTTATTAATGTTATTGTAG
>JAVTVY010028222.1:0-10793 GCA_036873755.1 Hanleya hanleyi
ATGGATAATGCATGAATGAAAGAACGTACCGGTTCTAATTTCAGGTTGTAGTCATAGATACCTACCCCTCCCATCCCCGTCATTTTTTCAATGAAAAGTCCGCCATTGTGTTTAACATATTAACATAACATTAACATTAACATATTATTGTTCAATATTGTTAATTCATTGACTCGTTTGTATTTCATGTGCTCATACGTGAAATAAAATATCAGTATCAGTATCAGTGTTGCTAAGCCGCGTCACAGCTCTGTAAATTTTGTAAAACTGCTCTACCCAAAAAGAGTTCGTTTGCGTTTGTCTTCATATAGTACCGTACTGATGTTATTCATGACATAATTGAAATATAATGGCATGGTTGACATAACTGCACAGTTAGAAACTAAATTATGTGACATGTTTCGCGTAATACACCGCGCGCATAATAATGTAACAGCTCATTACATTTTTGTTGCCTGTGGGTGAGATTAGATTTGGAGCTGTTTGTAAAAAGCGGAAAACGGATCGAGGCTTGGTGAATGGATCCAGCCCCGGTTTCATAATGTATTCTAAACGGGAAACAAGAGGAAGTAACTCTGCCTATTAAGAAATGCTTGAAACAGGGACTGGACGGAACAATATACTGTGCATTTTTTGTCACCAATGAAAACTCCGTATTCTGACCCCGCCCCCAACTCAAAGGATTTGATTGGTTCGTTCATATACGCACCTTGGAAGCAATGCGTTCATGTGACGTCAACAATGAGAATGTCGTTACCACCATGACCTCAACAATGAGAATCACGTTACTGCCGAGACGTCACAGTATGGCGTTAGAATGAAATTGATACAAATGTTACGACCGAAGGTAAAAACATGTCAATCGTCCAGACTAACCACGCCTCCAGATGGAATCTTTACACGACGAAACCATCAAATCGTCCAGTCTCTATTTTTAAAATAATTTTTTCATTTTTTTTTTTTCATTTTTTTTTTTCATTCTATTTATTCATTTGTCAAACGTATATATTTATTAAAGATCATTTTATTATTATTAAATAGTACATATGAAATAGAGACTCATCCAGTCTAGACGTCAGCTCGCGCGGTCTCAACGGCAACAGGTCACAAAATTTCCATCCTCAGCGACCCCTAGCGGAGAGGTCATAGAGCTCGTCCTTTTCCATTTGGAGGACGACGTGCGAGGGGGTGATAATCGACCCCTCTGCCAAATTCAGATGCGAGGATGATAGTCTGTTTGTAGGATTTGGTGATTTTTTTAAATATATTTCCATCCCGTTGGGATTATTTCAATGCCGTTTGTCGGAATTTGACCTGGTATGTACGGAAGCGTATTAGTGCCAGTGTGAAAAAAAAGAGACTTATTATCTCCTAATTAGGAGAAAATTATCTCTTAATTAGGACTTATTATCTCCTAATTAGGAGATAATTATCTCCTAATTAGCTCCTAATTAGGTGATAATTATCTCCTAATTAGGACTTATCTCCTAATTAGGACTTAATATCTCCTAATTAGGTGATAATTATCTCCTAATTAGGACTTATCTCCTAATTAGGATTTAAAGGTGAACTGAAAAGCTTTCCAATGTTCTGTTAAAATGTGATAAAACAAGAACTTCTATAGTTGTTACAAATATGTTTGGTAATAGTTCTGTGGGTTATTGTTTTATTTTGAGTATATGAGAAGTCAAAACTTAAACGAGAGTCAGAACTTTTAAAAACGTCATCGCTTGCCTCCCGTTGTTTTTGGAACGTCATGACGTTATAGTGGCCCTCGCTCATTCATCCGACGTAGCATGACGTCATATTTACATAAAACTTGAATGAAGCGGACCACTATAACGTCATAACGTTCTACAAACCAAGAGAGACAAGCGATGCCAATTTTCAAGACGGATTTATAACAGGATAACTTAAATATTGTTATTAGTACAATTTTGCAAAATATAGTTGCCCCAAAAACGTATAAAAGTTATGTTACACAAGACAAGATGTATATAAGCAGCATTTTAGATGAAATTAAAAGCTTTGCAGTTCACCTTTAATATCTCCTAATTAGGAGAAAATTATCTCCTAATTAGGAGATAATTGTGATCGGTTGTTGCCCCATTTATCAGCTATATCGTGAGTAGTATGCAAAGCACCGTAATCCTCAACTTGACCTTGGACCAAACCACTTTGAGTCGGGAGGGGTGCAAGGTTGTTATGCAAAGAATGGTTTACCCCAAAGGAAAGGTCAAGGCCGCTATAGTTTCGGCAAAGGTCACTCCCGGTCACGTGACCGCAAGTGACGTCTGAGGATGTATTCCTCCGGGGTGATGCGGTCATGTCCGACGGTGATGCGGTCATGTCCGTGGAGAAGCCTCCGCGCACAGAAAGTAGTCCCTTGTCAACGAGATTTCAATACGCTGGTGGTCGATTCCCTTGCGTCATAATACCATGATACAGATGAGAAAACAAGGATGACAGGTCAATCAGTTTATTTTCCCCTCCAGTACATCATACCCATCCTGGGTGTGCCGCGTTGGGTATGTTTACACTTCAGGTAGGCTCTTGTCCAATCAGAAGCTTTCCTTTGAGAAAGTTCAATCTTCTTTCGGTGTGACCTAAGCATTGTCGGGCAGGCCAGGATACCGTTCAGGCAACATGCCCTGAAACAGTTGTTTGCGCATTCTGATCGCATTTTCCAGAGCCTCGGTGGGTGATAACCCCATATACTTTTCCAAGTGACGCTTGGTCTTCATGATGGACCTGTGCGTGGGGTCGCCATTCAGCTCGAGGATGGGGCAGTCGGGAGCTCGGAGCCCGCGTATTCACTCACTCGCTCGGTCACTCACTCGCTCACTCACTCACTAGCGTTAGAGCGTCACTGCGTTTAGGGCATCATTGTATTAAGACGAGCGTTGGGCATGCCTCACCCCCGGAGTTCCGGAGTCTGAGCTTGGAGCTCTTGGAGCTCGGAACTGACGTCATCATACGCATGCGCACACACACCTGTGGTGCACCTTGTGTCCTATAACCCGTAGATAATTATCTCCTAATTAGGAGATAATTTTCTCCTAATTAGGAAATAGTAAGTCCTAATTAGGAGATAATAAGTCCTAATTAGGAGATAATTATCACCTAATTAGGAGATAATAAGTCCTAATTAGGAGATATTAAGTCCTAATTAGGAGATAATAAGTCCTAATTAGGAGATAATTTTCTCCTAATTAGGAGATAATAAGTCCTAATTAGGAGATAAATCGCGGATTTTTTTTTCACACTGGCACTAATACGCTTCCGTAGGTATGGACCTGGTATGGTCATTTCAAATCCTGTGATCATCCGATGAATGTGCGAGTTTGTGATGGAGTTGGTGACCACTATCCTCGTTGTATTTACATACTCCTTTTCGCGGTTACACATTTACAACAACAGCACTATGTTAAACGCACTGCATTCTGGGATCGGAGAGGTGATACTTTCACTTCCTGTGCAGCTAGATTAACACAAGAAGCCCGGTGTACGGACTGATCTGCTGGTGATTTTACTAACCCTACTGAGTAAATTGTTATGAAACTCGAGAAATCAACGTAAAATAAACCAGGAAGCATGTCAATTTTTCAGTCTTGCATATTTTGAGAGATAAATGATCTCTTTATAGCGTAGAACTAGAGCCTATGGGCTTTAATGAGATCTGGTAGCTGGGTTATTGGGGGATAAGTTTGTAATGAAATAAACGAACCAACCAATCAAACGTTATGAACTGACATTTTCCTGTTAAAAAGCAAACGTTTCCAGTTGTAAATTCGCGACTTCAGACACTTCCTGTCAACAGAAAAATTCGGTCTTTTAAAGGTTTCCGGTTAAAAGAATAACGTTTCCGGTTGTGATCGTCCAATCAGCTTTTTTAACTGGGCCGCGTGTATTCCAACATTTACACCAACACGTGCAAATCTCCACTGATAAACGTTTCCTGCATGTAGTGTATTTTAACCAATGAAAACCGTTCTTACAAATAAGGTTTTGGGGAATATCTTTGGCAACGGGACAATTTGCGCAGGACATGATGTACGGTGGGCATGAGGAATACAATATGCGCGAATAGTTGTAAGGGTTATTTTGATTGGTTCAAACAGACTACATCATAGCGGAAACGTTTTGCCAGTGGACACGTGTTGATGTTGAGGTTTGAACATACGCGGAAGCAATAAAAAAATCTGACTGGACGGTCACAACTGGTAATGATTTCCTTAAACCGGAAACGTTTAAAAGTCTCGAATATTACTACTGGAAACGTATGACTTTTGACAAGAAATGTCTAAAGTATTGGACGTTACAACAGCAAACGTTTGCTTTTGGACAGGGAAGGTCTTCCAAATGTCAATTCATGACATCTGATTGGTTGGTGCAAGTTAAACGTTTAAATTTATTAAACGTTTGGATTTATGGCGCGAACCGCACTTCTTAAAAGTTACCCGGTACTGACATACTGAAGTTGAACATACCAAAGAAAAGCAGTCCTAGAATAAAAGTCACTCCGAAAATGGAAGCCGAAATATAGAATATTATATCACAATGACTTCCATTTTCGGAGTTACTTTTATCATAGTTTATGTGAAATTGATCTGTGGGAACAATGAAAGGTAGTCACCCAATTACCCAATTAATTTCCGTCCAATTAGACACTACAGTAGGTGCTCATCCAGCCTTGACTCAACCAAAATAGCTGAATTTTGCTCTTTTTCTTGATACATAATTTCTCCAATACGTCAGTTCGAGATTCCAGATGAACACCTACGCTGATAAACAGCTTGTATCACTGACGTCCCTTCTCTCCTTGTTCCCCCGCTGATTCACATCGCCAAGTTCGCGCCTCTTGGCCGTAAGGGGGCGCTTTATCTGGTTACCCAATCGCTGTGCCGTAATAGCACGATTGGCTAACTACCTCACGTGATCAAAATTACATCATGCCTTCATGATAGTGAGATCACTACTCTCACGTAATGTGGAAGCCATTTATTTGTTAATTATTTGAAGGTATCAGTGAACAAATATTTGCAATCAGTTGACGAACCTTACTAAACATTGTAGGAAGTTATCCAAAAATCTGTTCACTCTTAACTCAGAAATTAACGTAATTAGAGCTGTTTTGCCGTCCGTTTATTGATAGTTTTGCCGTTAACGACATATGAACGTTTGAAAAGGTAGACAACTCATATTGCCAAGACTCTTCCGTAAGAGTGATATTCATTGGTCATTGGTGGCTGGCCTATGCAGAGCGCCCCCTTACGGCCAAGAGGAGCGAAACTGACGATGTGAATCAGCGGGGGGAATAAGAAGGGACGTCAGTGATACAAGCTGAATAGTATGAGCGTAGATGAACACCATGACCACCATGTTAATTTAACCAACATAAAGAAAGCAATATGATACGGTACCTTCTTTAACATGGTACTGTTGGTGTTGCGTTGAAACTGCAAACTGACCTGTTGAGAATTTGATGGAAAAAGGGGCCAGTGGAATGAAGTCTAGGCCTAAATACCCACAGGGGATTGAGGTCAGTTTGTACAGAACATACATGTACATGTACCTAGGAGTAAATAAGAGAGATTGTATCTAGGGGTAAATAGAGACTGATTTAGTGTTATGAGTGAGAAGGGCTGGACATCAAGGTTGATGATGGTTATGTCACAAGTTAGGATAAGACAAGACATGTATTACACTTTCTGGATATCCCACGGGTTGACTGGTGGAGTACACGATAGGAAAAGATTATAAAATATGTTACAGCTTGCTCCTGTGAGAAAAGCAAACAGTGGCCTGCAAAGGTGATAATGAGACAATGGTGGCCAGGTTGGTTGCTATGGTAGAGCATCTCTCACATATACACCTAACCAGCTAAACTGTATAATTTTCTCAGCAGAGTCCAAGCTTTGGTAAAGTGACGATACCAGTCTGCCATACTTTAGAGCGTATTAATCTCATATTTTGTGGGAAAACAAAGAACAGAGTAATATTTAATGCAGATAAGGGATCAAATATATGCCAAGTGACTATTAGTGACTAAATATAGACATACAAAAGCCTTTCAACCACTAAGGATCCCCAAAACTCATCTCTGTGGAACTACTTTCATGCAGCGTAAGGCTATCCCGCGAGTCGGTTTGCACTTTTGTCCATTTCCCCACAGCATTCTAAAGAGCTTCTGGCTTACGCCAGATCTCAAAAAGGGCCGTCATCACCCCCGATTCTTGTAACCGCGAAAAGGCTTATTGCCTACATGCGGCTACATATGAATATAGGTACATCAATACCAATCTGATTTGAATCAGATCCAAAAAAACTCTCTCTCTCTCTCTCAGTCGTAAATGGTAAGACTAAGGCGGAGAGTTTCGATGACAAGAATTCAAATTTTAGATTTAATCCGGTCAAGTTGACAACCAATCCACATCTCAAAATTACCGTTTGTGGTGTTGTTTATATCAACCTCGTCTGACGTCATATCCGTATTGCTCCTTCCTACGCAACGTTGTTCGGGTAATTTCTGGGTAAGTACGAAGCGAATCTATTTATAGAGAATTCAATTCTTCATCTCTTTTCGTTATGCTTATGGGTCGGTCATATATTTTCCTATCACGGCATACGTTGATTGGTCAATAAGATGTAGCCGCAAAGAATTATTTTCGTACCAGAAGGTCACCGAACGGCCTTGAGATAGGAAGAAGGTCAATTCCAGTCAGAGAATCGGTTTCTGGATCTGTTTTCAATCAGATTGTAGGGAAGACCTACATCGCATCTGTAGAATGATTGTTGATTTTCTCGCCTTTTCCACAGGAGAATTCGCCAAGGCGATTGGTGGAGGAGAAAACCAAAATATGGTGGCAGAGGTCGAACCTAGAGAAGAGCCTATCATAAACCAAATCTGTAACATCATTCCAGAAGACCAGGCCATGCCAGATGGCAAGTCTACCAAAGACGGAAGAACCGAATCCCAAACCGACAGTAATATAGCTGTCCTGAATGAGACCTTTCCTTCTGGAAATGTGTCTCATTTTAGAAAAGTCCTCGTCGCTACCATTCCAGTAAATGACAGTAGGCCTTGTGATGTGCCCAGTCTAAGTTCCGTTACACCCCCCAAGTCTGGGGATGCGGAGCAGTACCGTCAAACACTGGTCAACCGGCCACAAGCTTCAGATAGTCCAACCGAGGATGAGCATTCTCAGGCTACACCCGCGCCAGATAATTGTCACAGAACCCCAGACTTTGGTAGTAGAGATAAGAAAGCCCAAGACCTCATTGAAGCAAGCCCGACAATGCCTGTACAACAAGACAATGGTTGTCCTACAATATCCGATCCTAAGCATTTACAAGATCAGATGAAGGAATCCATCAAAGGAAACGACTACCAGAGCCTAACAATGTCCATGCAACGAGATAATGGTTGTCTCAAAAGTACAGAAATGGATCCTAAATGTATACAATACCAAGACAATGAATCCATTGAAGAAAGCGACTGTGATAGCTCAGCAATGCCCATACGACGACACAATGATTGTCCCAAAAGTACAGATATGGATCCTAAAGGTACACAAGATCAAGACAATGAATCCAGTGAAGAAAGCGACTGTCCTAGCCCAACAACGCCCAGACAACGAGATAATTGTTGTCCCAAAAGTACGTATATAGATCCTAAGCATATACAAGACCAAGGCAATGACTCAAAGGAAGAAAGTGACTGCCCTAGCCCAGCAATGCCCGTAAAGCAATACAGTACAGTTCACAACCCAGACAGCGACGATGACGGCGATGACGATTATGATGATGATGATGATGATGATGATGATGCTGATGAACAGTATGAAGAGTATGAATACGACGAGGACGATACATATTACGATGAGCTTTATGAAGACGACAATTCGTCCATTGTAAAAGGTAAATAGATTATTTCCCTTCATGAATGACGACAAAAGCGACAAATATCGTGTCGCCTATAAGTCATTGCATGAACACTTCACAGGCTCAATTTCACATCACAGACTCAAAACTAGCGGACACTTTGAAAACGCACGCATTCATCACCATTTCTCTTTGTGTGCGATGGTTGGTACCTCTTGAGCATCACGCTTTGTAATTTGCATCTATTTTCGCTTAACCCATGGTTAGGGACACTGTAAAGTGAATATTCCATGTAAAGTCTCCAGCATCGCCATAAAAAGTAGTTTTTGATGATTCGAAGAAATGGCTTCAATACCGTTTTACATTGTGACTGCCTTTGTCGAGTATTTTGAACTGTTAACATATGCGAATTCAACCAGAGGATGAGAGTTTGGGAAAAACTAGTAGTTATATTGATTAAAGCAATGGCACAATTAACGAGACGATATTTCTTATCCTTGCAGACTTACGTCTCTCTGATCTAAGTCTAACACCTATGGCAGACTACTCCTCTCCGGATGCCACCAATCATAGACCCCAATCGCCGCCACACGAGTCGATCGTGGAGACAGAACCACATCTCTTGGGCGCTGAAATAGAACCATCTGATCAGCCACCCAGTGAAGTAGGTCCTCGCCCATTACGTCATAGACCGGGACAACGATACAGACCGGGAGTTCAAATTACCCAGCAGGCACCAGCGGGACCTCACGTGACCATGCTGGATGAGCTACCAGCCAATGAGATACCACAGTCTGGTGCGTCCTCGAGACCGAATAGCAGACCTGCCAGTCAGTCATTGGTCATTGTTCCGACAAGTTCTGGGTATACTGGTGTAACAAGATCGGAACAGGTGAAAGGCGTCTCGGAGGGCGTCAAACTGCAGGAGACTGCGATGTCCACCAGAGCAAACGTATGTCAGACAGACCAGTCCGACATGCACGAACTGTCGCATTCCGAGGTGGATCTAGGGAAAAGGAATATCGGAGTTGAATCTGATTTGGATGAGGAGTCGGGTAACTTCTGCAGTAGTCCGATACTCCCGGAAGAAGACAATAAAAAGGGAGAAAATGCAATTGAGGTGTCCTGTTGCTTCGGACATTCGTTGGGAGTGAGCTCTGAAGGTGAGGGGACAGCTAGGTCAAGGAACAAAGGGCGGTTAAGAGGAGGTTTGAATAGTTTAAGAAAACGTCTCGCACGTTTTGGTCGTCGCTTGGCAACTTTGGCCACGTGTTGCTATAAATGAACAATAGATATCCAACAAAGGATGGAGTTATGTACGTGGATATATATATATATTTATATATGTTTTCTGCTTTCGTAATAAAAATACTTTAAATAAAAAAAAATAGTTTAATTTTCATTGAGGCGTAAAACGTCGCATGGAAAGCAGTCAACAAACCAAACGTATGTGATTGACTTATGGATGGTCAAACATGCACTAATAATTCGATGGCGATCAACTCTTGGACTTTATAGATGATTGTTTAACAAATTTACCAGGAGTTGGACTATTTATGCATGCACTCGATGAAACTGTACGACAGAGTGACGGCTACCGAGGAAGGGACCTTGGTGTTCAATGAATTATAGCTTTTGGGTGTTTCAGAAAGTGTATTCTAGGTTCAAATCTGAAAACTTCAGTAAAATGTGAACTAAATCACTACAATGTTAACGAAACTGATTTTATTTTTATTTTGAAGGAAGTGTGAAATAAAATGTGCAAATAAAATCCCACGATAATTATCTTAAAACCAGGAAAGATGTGTTAAAATGCGATGTATGCATATTTGAACGTTTTTACGCACGTTGGTACACTTTTACGCGTTCATTGCTTGTAGGCGTTCAATAAGTATTACACATGAAGTGTCAAATATTAACACATGTATTCAAATATGAACAACATTTTGAACACCAGTATTGAAAATCTGAACAGCGGTGTTCAAACTTTTGTACATATTTGAACCCATCTGTTCATATTTCAACGCGTTGTGTGTAACACGTTAGAAACCCTGACGCGTAAACTTATACCATTGTTCGTAAAAGTGTTCAAATATGGACACAACACATTGGAACCTGTATTTCCGATAGTTTTAAAATACTCATCACGGAGAAATCTTTTGCACATTTTATTTCATAATTTATTTTAAAATGGCCACATTGTCAACTTCGATAACATTATAGTGATATATTTCAACACATTTTTAAACTTTAAAAAAGTGTTTAGATTTGGACACACGCAGTGACCGAGATGATCACGAAAGGGGATCTTAAACAGACAACAACAACATTGTTGGCCCTGATTTTAGAAAGGAAGGAAAGAAGCAACAAGGATAGACAAAACAGTTATATTCTATTGCCTGGGATGATAATAGTAGTATGTAGCATGTCTTTGGACGTAATAGCTCCTCACTGCGCATGCGCAGAACCTTGTTGGCTGCCTACTGCGCATGCTCAATGAGGAGCAACGAGGAGGGTCACCAAAGGTCAATGAGTAAATAGTTCCGGCAAAAAAAAAAAAAAAAATGTATTCATCCGCGGTGATGCGGTTTGGCCGCGGTTTTGGCGGTGATTCGGTCTCGGGAAAAAACTTCCGCGGAGAAAAAGTAGTCCCTAGATAAAATGGTCCGATGGGATCGAGTGAGGTATCAAAGTGAAGCTTAGGTGAAGGGGCATCTAATGGGCTGGGTGAGGGGTTGACATATCGGCCTTCTGCGCATGCGCGGTGGCCGAAGTGTATGAAAATAGCCTTTTTGGAGCTAGGGGAGCCCCTAGTGTACCGATGGGGTCGAGTGAGGTATCAAAGTGAAGCATTCATGAAGGGGCATCTGATGGACTGGGTGTGGGGTTGAATTAGGGTCATTCTGCGC